>PVHP010000168.1:0-188694 GCA_004024765.1 Zapus hudsonius
GGGAGGGGGGGAATTGGGGAATTCGGGATAACAACGCATGGTTTGCCCACTAAATAATGTAACTCATTATGGACAATAAATATATATTAAAAAAAAATATTTGTAGAACTAAATAGATATAGCAGTATTTATTATAAGCATATAATACATACATATAATAATACACATATAATATACAGTAAGTACTACTCTCTAGATGCTCAGACACAGATATTCCTACATACTAATGGCACCTGTTAGTCATGTAACTCTATCTTCCTGAAGGCGGCTAACTAGTTGAAGTACAGTTGAAATGGCTTGTCCAATGGGGACTCAGTGAAAAAGGTTGAAAATTGAATTATATTAAGGCTCTTTTGTGTTGCCCTGAAAAACCATTTAAGCACTTCTAATATTGTTACTATTGTACGATGTAAATTTTACATAATTGCAAATCAGAGTTTCTACCTGTGAAGGAAAGCTGAAATTTGAGAAGTTTGGGAACACTGACCTGCAGAAACAGCCCCCGTGTGGCTGTCTTGCTGCTTACAAAGCTCTTTTCACTTATTGGCTTCTAGACTTCCTCTTAATCTCCTCAAACATATTGGATAATCTTATCGAAAGAAAATTTTGTTTTGTTTGCCATTGTTTAGGATAGTTTACATTTCATATTTAGAGGTTAGGCTTTCCTTTGGGTGGGGGCAGCAGGATGGGTGGGGCTTCCTGTGGAGTTTCTCCAAATGCCCCCTAATCAGATTACAAAGGTCCTCTAGGAAATACTATTTATTTAACTAATAGGAAGCCTTAGTTATTCTAAGGAAATATAGAGGGAAACAACACATTTCTGAATGCAAATAGCAAGCTATAAATACAGTTTACCTGTTTGGGAGGTAATGTAACAGTGATTAATTGTTTTTCTTGTTCCATCAATCTTTCTATATCTTGAGTAAAGTGTTGACATTTTAATGTATGTTTTTTAATACAGAAATATATTAGGCTTTCCTTCAACAAACATTATTGCAAGTCACAGCTAGGATTATTCTACTAAAGAAAATTTGCTGTCAGCTTTCTTTAATTTTCTAGGCTTAACAGAGCAAAATGCAACACACTTGACGACTTAAAACAACACCCATTTATTCTCCCACAAGTCTAGAAGCCAGAAATAAAATGAAAAATCAAAGTGTGAAGAGGAGCCTCACCTCAACCCTGTAAAGGCTCTATGGAGATTCATATATGTCGTGTCAGTTTAAATGCCCCCAGGCTTGCTCTACACTCAGCTATGTCTCCGAAGACTTCCTCGGGTCGTCTATATGGATTCTTGAGGATCTGGAGGACAATGCCTACTACTTTTGGCGGAATGAATTTAAGGAGGAAAAAAAAAACACTAGAGTTTATAATTCTATTATTTTAAAGTAATAACATTGTAGTTAATTTATTATTTATTAACCTTCAACAATAGTTTCGTAAAGGGCAAAGGAACTATGGAACTTCAAAGGACAATGCTGATGTCAAGGGTGTACTATATTATGTAGTCTCTCTTTAATTATTCAGCACAGTTGTGGAGCACTTGCCCACTGCTTAATATATGGTGTGTCCATTATCTGCTCATTGCTGAGAAAAACACCCAACCGGAAGCAGTTTAGGGAAGGTGAGAGTTTATTTCAGCTTAAAATTCCAGAGGGTAGAACCTTTCATGGTGGATCAGGAATACTTCACATCCTCACCTGAGCAGGGAGGAAGTAGAGAGCAATGATTATAAGCCTTAATGGCTAAAGGACCTTCTCCGCCACCCCATACCCCAGTGATGCACTTCCTCCAGCAAAGCTACACCTCATCAAGGTTCCAGGGCTTTTCTGAGCAGTGCCACCAACTGCAGAGTCAGTGTTCAACAACATGAATCTATGGAGGGCATTTTACGTTGAAACCACTATACATGGATTCCACAAAAACCTTTATTTAGATCCCTTTCCTAAAGAATAGTTTATTTAATCTAAGAAACATTCTTCATGCATGTCTGTGATCTGCTCTACAACTCACTTGGTAGTCATCTTCTACAGGGCTTTAAAAGTGAAGTCTCTCTAAGAATTCCTCTGACCTCAAATCCTTCATGATCTTAGCTGCTTTCCTCATTTTGAACGAGGCACAACATAAATCATCTCACAAGAGCATTTTAATTTCTAATGAGATTAAGAATGCACTGCTTTATGAGATGCACCATAAAAGTATAGTGGATATATTAATACGCTCATCAGCAATTAAAACACAATTTTAAAATAATTTAATTGAATTTTTTAATAATGAAAGAATAATAATTCAATTTTCTTATTTTTCCTGTTCACATGTGGTCAGATTTTCTATAACATGCATTCCAGCTCATTGGTAATACAAGTTTTTGTTTCAATTTAGATTATTGCAATGATTAATTTGCATATGAATGAAAAAGAAAATAATATACCTAAAAAAATTTACTATCCAAAATTAATTTTCATCCTTGCTCCTTTTTCTAGCTTTTATGGCACCATTACTTTTTTGTGATCCTCAATTTTCAATTTCAATAGGAGAATTGGCATTTCTCCTGGGAAGTCCATGTGATGTGCAAATGTGCTGCTCATCACATGGAATTTCCCAAAAGGCCCTGGGAAAATTGATGATGGCATAGTCATGTTTGGGACACCCAGGCATACACATATTGTAATTGAAACACATTTGGAGGTTTATATAATGGGAGCTTATACTCATTATGAATTTACTGGGTTAAGGTTGCAGGGCTCTTCAGTAATCAATTCAGGAGAATCTCTGTCTCCATCCACCACACACACACACACACACACACACACACACACACACACACACACATTTATTTTGGGTTATTTCTGTGTCCTTCCATAATCACCACACTCCATATTGGCTGCGGTGGAGGGGACCTCAGAGAGGGAGGGAATAGGCATGCTCCAAGTGTCGGAGGCCACGGCGGAGAGGCCACGGCGGAGAGCCCACGGAAGTGTTACAGCTCTGTGTGTTTTCAGCTCATCTCTTCAGAGAGAATAAGGGGCATAGACCCAGGGAAAAGCATGACAAGTTATCCCATGATGAAATCCCATTTTATTATAGCAGCATAGTGGGTTAAATAGAAATTGAGGAGGGGGGGAAAGAAATGGACAAAGGAGATTAGCAAAAATAAGCAACCTGTGAATACCTGCTTTGCATGTGGACATGAGGTTGGGCACGTATCAGATGGTGGGGGTAGAGGAACTGCCACCTTCTAGGCACAGCTGGGGTATGAACCTGGGTCTATGTGGCATGCTTTTTGGGGGGTTGGGAGTCTCAGAGTTGAGGGTGGAGACAGGGAAACACCTACCGGGTTAGCCACCGGGGTTTCTGACCTATTCTTAAACACCCTCTTAACCCTTTGTCCTCCATGCCCTCCATAAGCAATACCAACAGACATCCATCCATGTTAGAAAGTCATTCTGCTCTACTGAATTCAGGATTGAAATGTTCATCTTATCAGGAACACTCACATGCAGTTATATGGTGTGAACCTGTTGAGCTGATATATAGAACCCCCATCACAGAACACATAAGACTTTCTGTATCTACATTCACACTTGAGTGATACTCATTTGAAACAGATGGTTAGAGTGGAGGTTTTGGTTGGATTTGATGAAGTAGGGAAAGCACAGGCCAGAATCTTAAGTGCATCCACGAACAAGCAAACCTGATTGGCATGCAAGATTTCCAACCACACACTTGGTAGGCAATATGCTAATGAGTGAAGCAGAAAGGGAAAGGAAATACTTTGTCTGCGCTAGTGTTGCCCCTTCTTTGGTCTCCATTTGATTATATTAAAGACTTTTAGACATATGACATATGTAGACATTATATTAGAGTCACACCTTTAAGAAACTTTCAAATTTATTAGTAAAGAAAGCAGACATGTAAAATATCATAAATAATAGATTGAGAGTGATTTAAAAATGTAATATTTTACTTTATTTGTCAATTTTAGAGCTAAGGTAGCATGCACTATTTCTAAGATTAATAGCCTTCTGTTACCACAGTTACCTGAAGATTAAAAGACATTAATATCACTTTGATCCTTAAGCTTATTCTTATAAATTATATTTCATATGAGTTCTTTCTAAAATGAGATGTCATTTAATGTGTGATGTGCAGTGCGTGTTTTTTTTTGCCCCCTTCCCCCATATTTATGATAAAGATATCCTACAGTGTTTCAAATACTGGGATTTATGTACTGCAGAAAATTCACAGGTGTTTTCTCCAGGGGTCTACATATCTTGAATGTTAAGCTAGGTCGTGTGTGCCAAAAATTTTAAAACTTAGTGATACTTTCCATTTAACAACCAATCAAATAACATTATTATGTCAACTTGACAGAGATCTTAAATAAACTTACTAATGATATGACAGTTTTTATTACATAATATTATTTTTCAAAAATAAAATGAATGGAGCTATTGTTTCATCATTTTCATCTGTCTTCTTGATGCAAGAGTTTCATAAGAAAGACAGGAAATTCTAGAACAGTCTATGGAAAGGAATGTTCATAAGACCTATACATTTTGTAAAAGTAAATTAATATAAAGGTGAAACATAAAAATTCTAAATGCAATGTCTTAATATATACATGTGATAGGGACATCCAGAAATGTAAATAGAGAAGTGGACAAATACAGAGCTATAAAGAGAGAAAAATATAGAAAACAATACCTCATTATTTGATTTGTCATTTAGTTTATCAGGTGTAAACCTGTTTATGACTGAACAAGTGTTTTTCCTGGTTGGGAAATCTTTACATAATTAACAGTAATGCTGATGAATCATGTAGATTTATTTTGTGCATTTCTTTAACACTGACATGTGGTAATGGAAAATAACTGTAAAAAATAAATTAAAAAAAAGAAAATAACTGTAGGCAGGATGCAGAAGCCATATATTTTTGACATCCATGAACACATGACCCTAAGGGAACACTTTTTCCAAATGATATCACTTTTATAGTATGATGGTGGCCAAATGGCTATTTTCTACTTACATTATTTCTTTTTTTAATTATCTTTATTGTGAATAATTATATACATTGTATGAGCAAATCTTGTGAATGTGTCCCCATTCACTTTCAAAGTAGAATTCACAGTGAGATGTGAGCATATCAAATGCTCTAAAGGGGCTTATTTACTCAAGCAATGAAGCACTCTGAAAAATTATGCATTCATTCATCACTGAGCTTAGAGAACAAGACACAGAACACTTTCTCAGCTGAATGGTCCTCAAAAAGGTGTGTGTGTGTGTGTGTGTGTGTGTGTACGCACGCGTGTGTAGTATATGTAATGGGAGTGTGTTCACATGAGGACAACATTGGGTGTCCTTCTCTCTTGTTTTCTTTTCAGTCTCCATTTGACCCTGGAGCTGCCAGGCCATCTGACCAGTGGGCCCAGGAATGCTCTGCTCTCCACCTCCTCCGGCCCCGAGGTGCAGGCACGTGGAGCTGCTCTGTGCAGGCTGGGGAAAGAAAACTAATGGGCTCTCGTGCTTGTGCACACCTTGCTGTGGACCCTGACCCATCTCCCCAGAGTGTCCAAGACCTTTTAAAATTCAATATTCATGCTAGAGCGGACTCTGCAATGGCGTTCATCTAGAGACCAGCTCTGCTTGCTGTTCCTGATGGAGAATGCTGGAATCCTCTCGTTGCTTTCGGGTCACAAGAAGATTCTGAGATCCGCTTCATAGTTGAAAAATCCATGTTTCCAGCAATGAACACGTTACAAACTTCAGATTCCCTCTTGTGACGTCAGCAAGCTCTTCCACATTTTTCTGCCAATCGGGAACCTGTTTTGTGTATATCTCCACAAGTCCCTGGCGCACTAAGTGCATTCACAGACTATTCTAGAAGGCCACAGTCAGTCGGTCTCGGCCTGCCATGGGTTAAATCCATTCCCACTGGCATTGGCATGCATAGGAACACTGAAATCTCCAGGAGCACCTGAGGTTGGTACTTCCCAAGTCAGTGCTGGAGCTGTTGCTGCTTTTCCCATGGTGGCAACTGTCCCCACACATGTAGACACAGGACAGCGCCTGTGCTCCAAGCGCAAGATCTCCTCCCTTCTCTGGTGAGGCTGTGGTTGACAAGTCCCGCAACTCTAGAAGGTCTGAGGAAGCAAAGGCACCTGCTCTCCTGCAGGACCGTGGCTTCAGCTGCAGCTGATCTAGGCTCAGGCAGTTCCAAGCTGTCTAAGCCCTTCTTGGCCAGACTTCACCCATGGCTGTGCTAAAACCTTCCAGTTTTCACAGGTGGATGCGTAAGATTCCTTAAATCTTGTCATTTAACTGTCACCACAGTTTCCACTGTATAACTCTGTCCTTTTTGTCCTAACCACAGGACCATGAGATTATTATGGGGGATCTCTGTGATTCAATGAAGACTCCCCCGCACCCTCTTTGGTGTTTAACAATGAATAGCAAAATGGTTGTCAAAGCTCATTGAACTCTCTGTCTCTCTGTCTCTCTCTCTCTCTGACAAATATAATAACTCAACATGGCTTCTTTGGAAAGTATTGCTAGAAGTTTTGCTGGTGTGCTGGCAACCATTTTAATAGTAAAACTAGAATTAGAAATACGAGGAAATGTCTTTGATTCCAAGTTCAGTAGTGGAAGTGAGTACTTAGAAGTTATAGCTCTTTTACAAGACAATTATATAATTAGTTACAGTCCTGGAGGGGCTAGTAGAGAGGAAGGAGGAAACCCCAGAGTACTGAGAAAAGACTCATTTTCCCATAGTATTCTAGTAGCTGCATCGTATTTAATCTTACATTTTCCTTGTAATCATTGTAAGTCACCTGCAGTTCTTTGACATTTTGAATGCCTGAAGTATGAATTATTATACATAAAACTATAAAACTCTTTGCTACCATCTCTGGTGACATACATTAAGTCAATTAGAATAAGTGGAATTAGTATATCAAAAACAATGAGTTTTGGGTTGGGTTGCTGGCTCGACCCCCACAAAAACTCTGGGTATGGCTGTATGTCTCCACAAAGGACATGGACACAGAAGAAGCCCCAGGGCAAACTGAATAGCTAGAATAGCCAGATCCACAGCACTTGTTTGCACTTCAGTAAGGAAGGTAGAAAGCAAGCATCGAACACCTCCACCCACGACAACCTCTGGCTCCGTGTGCAGGCAGGCATGCAGGCATGCACACCACAGATATAAGCACATGCAAAAAATGGGCCTCCCATGCTCCTAAAAATTAAACTTTTTTTTAAATTGACATATTAGGTTTAACATCAAGTTAAAAGCATGAGTATTGCTTATTTGATTGTATGTTATTTGTTTGGGGGTAATTGTGTCTCTGTCTTCTGACAAAAAGAATTCCATCTTTTTTCATGATTTGTTTTCATTTGACTTAAGGTTGCTTGTGCGCTCAAGCCAGATCATACCTTGTGGAAGTACATTTTTACTTTCCTCAGCTCTGAACATAAAATATGGCCAACATATATCAAAAACCTTTACTATAGTACAACAGGCAGCCAATCAGTACTTACAGCTGCCAATAACGATTCTATTTCTATTATTCCTTAGCCTGTTAACTTAGAGCTTAGATCTGACATTTCTCAATGGAGTTAAGACAATGTTACCCCTCTGTTTCAGCACAATCAGAAATCCCAGTTCTTTTGGTCTCAGTTCTAGGTCTTCAAATTCTGCTCTTACCTAAAATGCTTACTTTCAGAGCCTCTGAAGTCAATGTAGACTCCATACTTCTTACTCTCATAACATTAGTGAGAAGCACTGGCCCAGATCAAAAATGCTTGTTGCCCTGGCTGATTCTGAACAAAGAGAATCTTCCTTCAGAAAGATACCAAAAGGGAGTTTGGGTTAAACTGAAGTTTATGGCAACAGTTCAGATCCAATCCTGTTTTGCTTTTATTTTTGAGATTATGTTGAGCTATCCAAGCAGCTTGTCCTACATTAATAGTTATGTTAAGTGTTTAACACACACACACACACACACACACACACACACACACACACACACACACACACAAAATAACAGATAAAAGGCCTGGAGAGATGGCTCAGCAGTTAAGGCACTTGCCTACAAAGGCTAAGAGCCTGTGTTTGATTCCCCAGTGCCCACATAAAGCACAAGGTGGTGCATGAACCTGGAGTTTGTTTGAAGTGGGTAGAAGGCCCTGGCTTGCCCATTCTCATTTTCTCTCTTTCTACTTGAAAATAAATAAATAAAATACTCTTTTAAAAAAGAAATAAATAACTGATAAAATTTAAGGTAAGTAACCTTTGGATTTTTTTGATGTCTTTATCATCATTAATTAGATACATTGAATGAACAAATCTTGTGATGGTCCTCCCATTTCCCTCCTTCCTGTTGCCAACACACTCAGGGCCCTCCTCTGTGGGCATACTGGATCAGTCTATGGGGTAGGGGGTCATGAATAGCACAGGAAGTAGCCAGGTCCCCCACTTTGTGTGTGGTTGCAGAGTAGGGCAATGTCTCTGGATATTCTCCCCCACCATGGCTCTTACAGACTTTTTGCACCCTCTTCCACTCAGTTCCCTGAGTCATGGTGGGTGAGTTTTAAGTCTGCCTTATTTTTAAGATCTTAAGTGTCTCTATACTTCTGCTTTGGGTTATGTGGGCTCTCATTGGTGTTTATCTCATGGATCTATCCTGGGTTAGACTAATTGACTCGCTGTTGTAATAGGTCCCTTGTTTGTCACACCACTCTCTGGAAGGTTTCATTTGGGGTTTACGTGGCAGGCCAGGCATGGTGTATCTCTTGCTGGGATGTCCCCATCATCCTGTGTCTTCTTGGGGGACTTGGATTGACCACGACTCTCTCACTGCCTTCTGAAAAATACAAACAGAATCTTCATTGGAGAGTGAGATCAGTATAGGTTAAATGAGATACACATTGCTAATTTGACAAGATTCTGATGGGAGTAGCCTCTCTGTAGTTCTCTGGTAGTGGGAATTTTGCCTGGGAGCCCAGGGTTTTGGTCCTCATAGGATTTTTCCCTGGATTCCAATTCCAGTTAAGGGTTCCTTGTCACTGAGTGGATCTCATGGCCAATTTAAAAGCTGTTGAATATCGACCCCCTAGGTTTTGGTGCCACTATTTAAAAAATGATCATTTTTTTTTTGACTCACTGTTCTCTCCCATAAAGCCGAGTATTCAGCACTCTTGTGACATCGCTTACTCCATATATTATTGATCAGTTTCCCCTGGCAGCTCATGTAGCACCTACCAGCAATACACATGCTACCATCTGGGAGCTGGTTATCATTCTGGAACTCAAAAGGTTTCTTGGTGTTGTGTGATGACTTTCTGTGATTTCTTCAGCAATAGGATCTTACCTTTGGCCTGGGGTGGGTATTCAAGAGTTTTGACAGAATCCTGTCTTGTTTTAGGGACCTCATGGGTCTCTTTGATCAACAACTCAGTGAGAGAAGGAACCAGTGACTGGCACAGGGAGTTGCAGGTCTGATCAATTTTTCATGGGGTTAGGCTTCCTGCCATTCTATTCACAGCACCTCTTATCAGGTGATGCAACATCTTCCTCAAAAGCTTAATGTATGAAAGTAAGGATTTTATGATATCAATTCATTATTGGTTTAGCTTATTGTATAGCTACTTCACTCTCCGCTTACTCCCCCCCATTCCTTCCATCCCCTTTTACTGTCTCACATTCCACCTGTCAGGTTTACTTAATGCTTAAGCTTATCCTGGTTAGGAACTGCATATGAAGGATAATATGCAAAGTTTGTCTCTCTGTTCTTGTGTGAGTTTGCTAAGTATGATCTGCTCCAAGTTTGTACATTTTTCTTTAATTTCATTATGTCATTTTTCCTTTCTACTGAGTAGAATTCCATCATGTAAACGTACCACAATTTTGATATCCATTCTTCCAGAGATGGGCATTTGGCTTGATTCATAGAAAATGTCATTTAAAATGCCTACATAAATGAATATTAAAGTTTTTATGTGGACTGTTTTTGAAGTATTTTATGTATTTGCTTTCCACAGTTTACAGTAAGCATTGATGATTTCTTTAATATGCCCCATTTTATTTCTGGGTCACCATAGCCTAAACAATTTTATGTCTTTATTTGAGGAGATGAAAAGAGACTGAATAGTTATAGTGAAAAACCAAAGATTTTGATGTTCTTAAAAATGTGTATTTTATAAAGTTGGGTAGTGCTTTAACTACCAAGCATTGTTAAACTAGATATAAAAAGTATTATAATGACATTTCATTAATATGTAATCGTTTGTTTTATTTTTAGATAGATTCATTAGAAACATAAGCAACGATTACTAATGCACTACTTTTGGACTCAATTCTAATTTAGTATTCTATTGAAAAAATTGATTTTATTGTCTAATTTTATCTTAGTAGTATTTAATATTTTCAAAGAATGATTCAATTAAACTTTGATTCTGCCATTTCATGAGAGAATGCTCACATGCATGAGAATGTTTACTAAGGAAAAAGCCTTGTAAAAAAATAAATTAGTATTCCACTACATTTCTTTAGCTTCAGAAATAAGGTATAAAATACCGGTGTCAGTTAGCTTTGCTGTTTCCAGGGCTTTGTAGCAGTCTTTAAAGTGATCTTCTTTTCTTTGGCCTTTGATGGAAGAAGTGCTGAGAGTGTGACATTCCACTGTAATGTTTATCCCTAACCAGCAGCAATATGCTCAGAAGCTCTGAAATGAGCATCTCACATACTGTCACTGGGAAAGAGACTTTGCTCAAAACAAAGAGTGAATGTAAGTTGGTATTTGAATATTGTATGAGTCCTATATCTATTAAGTACTTTAATATGAATGATAGTAGAAAGATATCCTAAACACATGTTCAGAATTTGAGTAAGAAAAATATCTCGATAACACATTCCCTTTTTTCCCTTACATTTGAGATATAAAATATAGTTTTAATTGAAAATAAGAATTATGACCTACATATGTATAGTACAGATTAAGAATAACATAGAGTGTGATTAAGAGATAAAATGAAGAACATTCATAGAAATTAGCAAGAGGGATGGTGAGATGTCTTGCAGTTTAGAGTGCTTGCCACTGAAGCATGGAGACCACCAAGTTTGACTTTTTAGAAACTACACAAAATGCCGTTTGGCTACAAATAACTATATTTGGGGAGCAGAGATGGAAGAATCGCTGGTATTCACTGATGGGCAATGGTCTATGTCATGAGTCCCCCATCTCAAAAATGAACACAGTTGAGTGATAGGAACACCCATCATTCTCCTCTGGCCACTTCACAAATGTACATGGGGTACATGCATCTGCACACACATATTCATACACAGTATATCACACACACACCACTGCCACCATCACCACCACCACCACCACCACCACCATCACAACCACCATCATCACCACCATCACCACCACAACCATCACCACAATCACTACCACCACCATCACCTTCACCATCACCATCACCACCATCACCACCACTACCAACATCACTACCACCATCATCACCACTACCATCACCACCACCATCACACCACCATCATCACACCACCACCATCACCAACACCATCATTACCACCACTACTACCACCATCACCACCACCACCATCACCACTATCATCACCACCAACAACACCAACACCTTCACCATCATCATCACCATCACACTACCATCACCATCACCACAACACCACCATCACCATTACCATCAGCACACATAATCTATGAATAAATTTGCATCTTTGTATGATATATTAATTTTTACAGAATGTATGCATCTTATTTTTATTATACTTTACTAATGAGTATTTGAAAGCTGTTCACTTGTCAAAGCAAAGTTGGGATTGAATTCTATATCATTAAAAATCTTATGTAAGAGAGCTTTTAGAAATTATGAATTTGGGTAGCCATGTGCTTACAACTGTTCATGAACTAAGGAGGGAGTAGTGTTTTATTCTTCATTTTGCGATGTTAATTTTTATTGCACTTTTTCTCACATAAGGTGGCTTCTAAATATAACATTAAAAATATAAAGTAAGGATTACTTTTCATTGTAATGTCTCTTGAATCCAAGAACTTTCCTCTGATCTCTAAAGAAAAAGGAAGATGCTTCAAAGAATCTGTATGTGTTAAGGATAAAAGAAAATGTTTCTAAATGAAAAGGGACAGGAATCAAATGAGCATTGTCAGTAGTGTTCTGCCCCTGTCTTCCAGTATCTTAGAAATACCTTTCTTTCCATAATAATTTCTAATGACTGAACCTCTTCCAAAATGAAAGAAGCTTTTTTAACCATGGTGTATTAGTCACAGTTCTTTAGAGGAAACACACTTGACAGAACGGATTGTAGTAAAAGAAGAATTTATTGGGGTAGTTTATGACAGTCCAACACGAGCAGTCTGCAGGTCCACAGGTGAAAGAACCCGTAGCTGTTCAGTCCACATGGCTGGATGCCTCAGCAGTCCCAATCCAGCCCAGAAGGCCTGAAGGCTCCTGTGGGAAGTGGCTGCTCTTCAGTCCATGATGTGAGGCCAAGGAAACTGGGTTCCAATGTCCAAGAAGGGTAGGAGAGCAGGATGGGAGTGCAAGTCAAGAACAAGCACCAGCAGCTGGGGGAAGGAAGGGAGATTCCCCTCCCCCCAAGCTTCCTTATATCTAGTCCCCTTCTGGAAGGCCCATCCACTGAGGTGGGAGGGCTCACTCTGGAGAAGGGACCTCCGAAAGGATTTTGTCAGTCCTTTCTGCAGGCAAGCTCAGAGACCCACCCTTGATTACTGTGGATTATTACACAGGTCTAATTGACAATGAATTTAACCATCACACATGGTTTTGGGATGAGAAGCAGAAGTGTTAGGAACTACTGTTCTGGGAGAATGGGAGTCATGCTGGCTGCTGGAGCACAGATCTCCTTCTATAACCTCTCAGTAGACTAGGACTTATGGAGTCTAAGAAGGGAGAATTGAGACCCCACAAGGACCACAAAAGGCACATTTCAGCCCAAAACAAGAAAAAGAAACAGCAGTTCTCATCATCAGTGCTAGGTGGAAGCAAGTCAACAAAATAAAGTGAAGACTCTAGTAATCAGCTGAATAATGCAAGAGTTGGTCAGAACGGACATGTCAGAAGATCTTCCCAGTCCTCCGTACAGTACTTTAGTACTGATTGTCATTGGACAAAATTTCTCATTCATTGAACCCAAAGCACTGCTAAAGTAGCCAACTTTGCATGACTGGAACACAATTCCTAGCCAATATATATATATATATATATATATATATATATATATATATATATATATATATATATATATATATATATATATATATAAATAAATAAGGTTTAAGGGAGGAAGGGTTTATTGATTTCAGCTTCTACCTACAGGTAACAGTCTATCCTAGTGGCGAAGGCAAGGTTGCTGATGTGTGAGGCAGCCGGTCACATTCAACCCACTGGAAAAAGCAGAGAGCAATGAATGCTGAATGCTCAATAAGCTCTTTCCCTTTTATACAATCCCAAAACCCAGCCCATGGCATGATGCTGTCCATGGTGAGGGGTGACTTCTCCCATCTCAATTAGTCTAGTCTAAGCACCCCTCATAGACATAACCAGAGATTTGTTTCCATGGTGATTCTAAATCCAGTCAAGTTGACAAGCAGATATTAACCTTCACAACTGCTTTCTAAAAGTTGTAGAGACATTTCCAGAGGCAATGTTTGACCTGACTCTGGGAAATGAAAGAGAACAACCATCAAAAAGAGAAGAGAAATGAAGACAATACTGGTTTTGGTGTTGTATGCAAGATAAAATTATGTTAACTTACTTATTTTTACACAGAAGCTTGTATCCAATAAAACAAGTATTGGCACAAGAAATAGACTATATGAGAAATATAAAGGTGCAAGAAATAAGCGTATTGCTCAATATTTCTCATATAAAGACTGAAGTGTCATCACTATAACACAGGTTCCCTCATATTCCACACAGTCACATAGCTTATCTTTCTCTAAAAACCATGAATTCAAGATCCATCAAGTATAACTGATTTTCCTCAATAATGGAAGAAAGAGCCTTTTGGAAAAAAAAATGAAACTTTCTTCAAGAATCATAAATGAACAATTAAAAATTGTTAAATACTTATGTGAAAGCCAGGTTATGCAAATTAACATTTAATGCTAAAGCACAAGGAAATAGAATTAACAGTAGAAAAACAATGTAATTGACTATAAATTATCAGAGCTAAAACAGATTAATTAATATATATTTGGAAATAAGCAAAATAAAAAGTGACCATCCCTTGATGTATGGGAAAACACAGTTATGCTCATGTATCTGTGAGAAAGCAGAAACAATACAGCCAAAGGATGACAGCGAGTGACAAGATACAAAAAGGAAAATTTCCCCCAGAGTACATACATGCTTGTATATAATTACAACTAATTAACAATATATTATATGTAGAATGATAATAATTTTGTAGGACTCAAAGTTTCCACCAAAAACAACTAAGAGAAGCCGGGTAACTTATCATTAATCAAACAAAATGAAACTAATATTGGAAAAGAACTAAGACCTAACAAAAATAAAATTAAAATAGACACAAACACAGACATTTTAGAAGTGTACAGGTGCTAGCAATGGTAATATTTCCAATGAACAGAGTATGTTGCATGTAAAGACTCAAAATCATGCATCAATCCTTAGCTTGATTAAAGAATTAAGCAATTCCTCCAACGTCCTGAGGTATCAGTAACAGGTAATCTAGAACCTTCTAAATAATAATAATAAAAATAATAATAAATTAATTGTGGGCAAAAAAGAACTTAAAATATATCAAAATCTGCTATCAATAAGTTCCTTCTGTAAACATGGCTTGTTGCACTGAAAAATCACATCACAGGAATTGTCACCAAATACAGTGTTCTAAAGTAATTGGCTGTAATAACTTCATCAATTATTATTATGCATAATTACAATTAAATTTATGCAAAAGGTAATAGTAATTAGAATAGTTTTAATTTGATAGGGAAAGATAAGAGGTGTTAATTACTGAATTTGGATACTAGATCAACTCCTCAAAAATGAGAAAAAAGATTTGAACAAAAGGGTTACAAAAATTACCAAAATACTTGAAATTCAGTCTCATAAAAACTGGGTAAGTTAACTTTAGATCAAAAGACAGTCACTTTCAAACTGACTTCCAGTCAGATCATACAGGGAAGGACTGAAACAGATATGAAGTTAAAAAAGTTGTAGAGAAATGTTATAAATACACTTGAAAGGTACTATTAGAAAGCAATCGATCTATCCATGTCTGTACACAGTTTACATGTGAGTGAACAGGGTTGTGAATCCAGGATACAGAAACATGTGGGTGTTCAATTCTGTTGTATAAATAGCAATCGCATTTGCATATCCTACATACAACCCAAGTCAATTCTAGATCATCTCCAATACTAACAAATTATAAATGCTGTATAGATGGTTAATATTCTACGTTGTACAGAATAATAAAGAGCAGAGTGCTGGAGAGATGGCTCAGAGGTTAAGACATTTGCCTCCAGTGCCTAAGGCCCCTGGTTCAATTCCCCAGTACCCACATAAGCCAGACCCACAAGGCAGTGGGTCTCTCTCTCTCTCTCTCTCTCTCTCTCTCTCTCTCTCTCTCTCTCTCTCTCTCCTTGAAAAATGAATAAATAAAATATTTTTTAAAAAGGAGCAGAAACTTTTGTTCTGCAGTTAATTCAGTGAAGGGTTTGGAACCTAAGGACAGAGAGTCAGTTATGCACATGTAGATGTCATAGAGTAAATCTCTATTAACATACAAAATTTTAAGTAATTTCAAATAGTCATCAATATGTTCAGTATTGATTCAAGTTTAGAGACTAATGTAAACAATTCAAAATTTTTACAAAATTGAAATTTTAAAACATTTCTTCCAAAGTCAAAGTGAATATGATAACAAGAAAATAATAGCTAAAATTTTTTGTATGGATTCAGTTTTCTTCATGGTGGAGTTCATCAGTTGCAAAGGCTTCACACACCTGCTATTAGGTTAGTTAGAACCAGACCATATTCCTTCTGAGTCTGTCCCTTATGACAGAGGATTAAAGTTGTCATATATTAGCAAATGTTAATTTTCCCTCTTTATCACACTTTGGTTAAAAAAGGGAGATAACAAATCTCTCTTGGGTTAGATGTTTAGTTATTTAAATGTCATTGGAACTAATTTTCCCTTCCTCAAATGATGGAGCAATGATTTCCAGCTGATTAAATAGTCGCATCTAATCATAGCCACTGTTTACCTTCCCTCAGAGTGATTAGCTTTGAGGCACCTCTCTACTGCTTATAGAAATATGAGCCTGCAAGCAAGAATAATTTCTGAGCCTCAGTGTGGCCCAGAGAAGAGGCACTACAGTGCAGCTTCAATGGTTTATGGTTTATGATTATCTACTATAATCTTAAAGATTAAGATAAGGAGTAAAGTTTCAATTTTAGTGCTTTTGGCTATTCTTTGGTCTAATAAAGATTTGTACCTCTTCTATATCTCTTGAATATCTTGATGCAAAGATGGGTGGAGCCTTACTTAGGAGAAATAAGATTTTGAATAATTTCATATACTAAACTGTATGGCAAACATAGGAATTAATCATCTATTATACATTTTCAAAATCACTGAGAGTAAATTTCAAATTTTCTTACCACACAACCTAAGTATTTGAAGTTGGTAGATATATTAATGAGATTGTTATTCCACATTGTATTCATGGATTAATTATAACATCACCTTGTATTCCAAAAACATATATAAATATAATCACCTTATAACAAATATAAAAATTATAAAAACATAAATCACAAATCAACTTTTAAACATTATAGTAATATGAAATTTAGATCTGAAAA
The DNA here is from genome assembly GCA_004024765.1 of Zapus hudsonius. Lineage (NCBI taxonomy): Eukaryota > Metazoa > Chordata > Mammalia > Rodentia > Dipodidae > Zapus > Zapus hudsonius. Next base: position 16,924 of record PVHP010000168.1, read on the forward strand.
AATAATATTTAGGTAAATTCAAAACACCTTTTAAGTTTAGAATAGTCTAATATAAACTTCGCCTGCAATTAATCACTTATGATGTGAAGAAACTCTAAATGAGACTATTACTTTGATTTTCCATTTTATACACCAAACTAAGTTTTTGTTAAACAATATTTTAGTACAGCATCTCACTTATTTCACCCTTTTAAAAGTTTAAAAATAATTGCAGGCTTGGAGAGATGCCTGAACAATCAAGAGTACTTGCTACTTAAGCATGAAGGTATCCTGGTCCAGAGACCACCAAGTTCTTTTCTCCAGATCTGTGTAAAAATGCTGGGCATGGCCAAGTAAGTCTGTCATCGAAGTCCTGGATGGGAGGACAGAGCCCAGAGCATACCCAGGGCTCACTGACTTGGACATAAATCTACTGGATGAGCTAGAGATCTTATGTCATGGATATCCACAGATGAGTGAGGAGAAGCATACTCTACTTGCTCCCCTGGCATTCACACACCCGTGCATGGATCTGCACACACTTGTGTACACACCATGCACACCACATCACACTCATACTCTATTAAACACCAAAGTAACAACATTGCACATGTGTACTATAAAAGCACGAGAAGTATACATAGTGAAATATTTAATTCATATAATTAACTCTAATATGTGAAAAAATATTGGAAAATATTAAAGAGGAGTTGAGAGAATTCTCTAACATCCTATTGCTTTAAATGATATTAAGTAAAAATGGCAAAATATTTAATTTGAAAAGTTATGTATTAGATATGTGTTAATTCTATTATTCTCAACTAATTATATTATAAAAGGGAAAGACATTCTTTGATAGACAATATAATCCATACAAAATCTATCTAGTCCAGCCAAAATAGCTCAGTTGGAGAGAATTAAACTGAAGAAAATACCTGTTTAACTTAACATAAGATGCCAGAGATAATTTTTGAAATTATGGATATATGTATGATGTAATAAACACACGAACGAATGAAAGACTTAAATTTCTGAATAACAGCTTTTTGAAGATGTGTGTCAGTTCTTGCCAATATAAGTAAAAAGACAATTCATTTTCTCAGTATCAAATAATGAGACCTGAGGGGATAGAGCAAGTTGAATGTGTGGAAAATAAAAGTTGTATTTACGAAATGATATGAGGAAAAAACATGTAAAGGAAAACAAACTTTATTCACATTAACCATGGGCCCCAAGACCAGGATGCACTTATCCCTGGATAGGCCCATGAGAATTTCCCTCCTAAAGGGCAAGATTTATGACCTGGAAGAGAAACCAGAATATTGAAATTTTCCCTTTTAATAATCAGCTTTACAAATCATCATAGAAATTTGCTAATGGTTCCTCAAGTGGAGGAAAATAAATATGAATCCTTTCATAGAATCATGTAAATCACCACATTCTAAATGAAGCCTTAACATGGCTACACTTCTCCAAAACACCTTTTAATATAGATTTGAAAAATCTGTGAGAGAAACACCCTCTTGCTCCCCTGAGGAAAAGGTAAATTAAATAGCTAGTCATTCCAGAGTCTCATCTAATAGTGCTGATTCCAGAAGGTGCTCTTGTGAGGTTTGACTCAGCAAAACTCTTGGGTGTACAACTCACTCCTTTACACTGGGGAAAACGGATGACTCCAAATGCTAATTTAGCTGATTCTATCTCTGTGAAAATGAAATTGTGAGCTAAAGGAGGCACACAAGAGAATTGCTATCTAATACTCAGAAGAATCAGCTACTTTTATATGGAACAACTCCAGTGAATCTTGGAAATATAGTCTTGGTGATGGGAAAATGGCTCAGGCAGGGACGCTCTTTCCACAGAAGCAAGAAGACAAGAGTTGGCCACCACTTCTCCACCCCTGCATCCAGTTGGAAGCCAGGTGTGGAGGCTCCTGCCTGTAATTGCAGAGCCGGGAAGGCAGAGACAGATCACCAGGGTCTCCTGGATTGCTGGTTGTGGTGGTGGAAATGTAAATGTATGTCCCCCATAGCTGGAGGTCATTTGGATTAAGCCTGCAGCTTGAGTCTCCAGTGGGTGGAGCCATCGTGGGGAAGACAGGTGACATTGGAGCTGGGCTCAGCACCTAGACCAGCCATCAGGTGTCTTCAGAGCCAGTTTTGAGCTCTGGCTGCTCTTGGTTGCTTGCCTGCATTGGTTTTTCTCTCTCTGATGGGGTTGCCTGTGTGGAAGTGGTATCTGCCTCACGGTCCCTCCCTCCACGTGCGGATTCCCACTCTGGATCTGCCACGTGGCTCTCACTTTCCCAGCCTCCCTCCTGGGGAAGCACCCGGCCAATGCCTAGTGTGCTCCCTGCTTTAAGTCCTGTGTGACCACAGCTTTCCTTCAGTCTGCCTTCACTCTAAGCCTGTTTCCTGAGTCTTCCACGAGGTCCCAGTTTAGCTGTAATCCTCTGGCAACCTCAGTCTCTTGCAGCTCCCCACATGTTCGTGGTTTTGCTTCAGTTTTTCTCTACAATTTCAGTGTTTCTTTACTTTTTTCACATAGAAGAGTGTTTGGTCTTCCTTCCTAGATCCCAACTCCCTTAAACAAACTCCCCAATTTGTATGTTCCCCAAATACACTCAGTAATTCAGAATATTTACTTCTTGAGCCCTTCTTTATTATTTTTCATTAAAGATTAAGAAAGAACCTAAAACTTGAGGTTTCTAAATCTGGAAGACCCCATGAACCCCAAAATACCTGCATCATTGTGGCAGGGAAAGGACGGTAATGCTGGGGTCTGGCATCCCACCTTACTGCTGCTGCTGTGGAGAAGCCATGTCCATGAGCGCTCAGAACTCCCACTGGCCAGGGGAACTGGCCATCTGACCCAGCCCCAGCACACCTCCTCCCCCTCCCAAATGGTACCATCTGGGAACCAAGTACTGAAACTATATGAAGCTATGGAGGGCATTTAATATTTAGATTGTTATAATCACTGTCTCTTGGATGACCTGAGGAGAATGCTATGGGTGTAGTTGACATAGCTCTGTAAGCTAAAAAGAAAAAAGGAGGAATGGAGCATGTCGTAGTCAGCCACACACCGCTGGGATGAATCTCCAAGCACGCACGATTATGGGGAGGAAAATATTATTGAACAGATCCAGGGGAAGAAGTTAAGGGAAAGCTGGCCCCCTTTCACAGAAGCAAGCAGAGACAGAGACAGAAGCCCAGCACCAGCACCAAGCAAGCACACTGTAACACACTGAATCACAAAATGCAGAACTCCAGGTCAGGGATCCGGCTCTTCTTTTGCATATCTATCCTTAGTATTTTACATCCAAATTAGAAAGGGTCAGTCCCCAGGAGGCTAGGCCAAAGTGGTACTTCCTCTAGCCAGAAGCCTGGAGACAATTAATAATTTTAATAAATCCTTAATTCTTTTGGGGGATATTATTCAAACTACCACAGAGCACAAAGAAGAGAAAGCAAAATATTTTCGTTTTTTTAAGGAGCTGAAAACTCAAAGCATTCAGCATGAATTTCAATGGTTGCAGGGCCTTGGTGGCTCAGTTTATAATCCCAGCACTCAGGAGGCAGAGGAAGCAGGATCACTGTGAGTTCAAGGCCAGCCTCAGGCCACATAGGTCAGCCTGGGCTAGAGGGAAACTCTGGGAGGTGGGGGGGAGGAGAAGGTGAAAAACTAAAAAAAAATTAAAAATAGAACAAAAATCAAAGGTAAACATCAGAGTTTAAGGTGCGTGGCATTTATTCATGTTTGATAGATGAAATAGATGAAATACATAAAATTAGTGGCTTTAGGTTGAGATATCAAAGAAACCCAGTGAAAGAACAATAGCACAACCAGCCACTACAGCCATAGGGGCAGCAAGCATGGAAGTACTTCTTCTGGGCAGGCCCTGTCTGAGCCAGCAGGTACTGAAAAATGAGAAAGGCATTTTCCCACCCATACCAGCCTTGTGAAAGCTTGTATCAAAATAACCACAACCAACCAAATCATAAGAAGGTATTAGCAGCTATTGCCTCTGGGAGGGAATAAGGAACTGAGCTCAGTTCCAAATGAATCAAGGACCTCAGCATAAGACCAGAAACACTTAAGTAACTAGAAGAAAAAGTAAGAACACTCCAAAATATAAGCACAGGGAAACACTTTCTGAATAAGACCTCAGTAGACCAGGGAATTAGACAAACTTTTAACAATTGGGACCTCATGAAATTCAAAAAGCTATTATACAGATGAGAAAAATATCTTACAGACTCAATATTGAATGGGATAAGATTGCTACCTGGTATACAACTGACAGAGGTTTAATATCTAGAATTTACAAAGTACTTAAAAAGAAAAACCCTAAATAATAATTTCAAAAGCCAGCAAGCTACTGAAAAAAAGGGGCAGGGAATAAAAGAAGAAATACAAATGGCTAATGAGCATCTAAACACATGTTCAACATCTTTAGGCATCAGGGAAATGGGAATTTACATGACTTTGAGATGCCATCTCACTCCAGCCAGAATCACAATCATCAAAAAAATCAAATGAAAACAAATGCTGGCAGGAATGTGGGGAAAGAGGAACCCTGACCCACTGCTGGTGGAAGTGCAAACTTGTAGAGCCACTATGGAAATCAGAATGGAGACTCCTCCAAACACTGAAAATAGATCTACCACTAGAACCAGCTATGTTCTTTCGGGCATATAACTTAAAGACCCTACTATTTACTACAGAGACACTTGCTCAACTGTGTTAATCACCTCTCTTCACAATAGCTAGGAACTGGAACCAGCCCAGATGCCCATTAACAGATGAATGGTTAATGAAGATGTAGAACACATACAAAATATAATGCAACTCAGCAGTGAGGAAACACACACACACACACACACACACACACACACACACACACACACACACACACAAAGAAATTCTCAGGAAAATGATGGAATTGGGAAGAAAAAGTCAAGATCAAGCAAGCTAAGGAAGACAAAGACCACATGCTCTCTCATACACAGTTCCTAACTTGGAACAGCTTGAGTTAATTGTAAGTGATTGTAAGTATCAGGAAGCGGGGCTAATCAACAAACAATTTGAGGGACAGAAAAAAAATTAAAAAGGAAGAAAGAAACAGACAAGAGAAAGAAAGAAAGAAAGAAAGAGAGAGAGAGAGGAAGGAAAGAAGGAAGGAAGGAAGGAAGTAAGGAAGGAAGGAAGGAAGGAAGGAAGGAAGGAAGGAAGGAAGGAGGGAAGGAAGGAAGGAGTCACAGTTAACCACACGCTGCTGGGATGAATCTCCAACCAGGCACAGTTTTGGGAGGAAAATATTTATTGAAGTAACAGATCCAGGGGAAGTTCCAGAATGGGGAAAGAGGCTGCCCCCCTTTCACAGGTCCAAGCAGAGAGAAAGAGAAACATCACCAAAAACTCCAACCAGCACACTCCAATTAGCAAACAGCAGGAACTCCAGACTTGAGCTCCTTCATATGTATAGCTAAAATTTCACATCCACCCAAGAATCACCTTTGGACTGGACTCTAGGAGGCCAGGTCAAGGTGACACCTCTTTCATCCAGAAGGCTGGAGATAAAACTTTGATAACTCTTGAATCTATTGGGGGACATTCTTTCAAACGACCACAGAAGAAAGAATCAGAATGAATACAGGGAGTAGAAGGGTCTGGTGGGAGGATAGGGGGGAGAGGATTGACAGAAAAAAAAACACACAAAACTAATGACAACATGAATTGGTACCATCCCTGGATAGCATTCTACAAGATATAACTCTCAATAGTGAGATGGCCCAGACAGACTCCACCTCTGTAGAAGGAAGAGAAAGCCTAATCCTAAAGTCATGGGCTCTGGCTGATATCTTCTAGGGCAACAATTGGGCTACCCATCACAGTGAGCTATGGGTCAGGGAGACCCGTGCCATAATCAAAATAATATAGGCCATTGTCAAAACACTCTGTTATCGGCCAGAGCTGAAAGGTAAGATAGGAGACTTGTGATAGGCTATTGAGAGACCACGTGGAAATGAGAGGAACACCCATTTTCTCCCTACCTGCCCTCATAGAGCAGGAAAGTGCTACAGGAGATACTGGGGGAAATAGTTACCAAAAGTGTGAATCAGCTGGATATCCTGCAAGCTATGAAATCAACATCTGGAAAGAAGTACACCCCTTTGCAATAGTGGCACCCAGCCTATGCGAGTAACCAACCATTCTCAGATTGGACATGAGATCCGTTCAGTGACTGAGAACTCATACTTGGGACTGAGAAAGTCAGAATCCCATGGACAGGAAACTCAGACTGCAGAAACTCAAAGGATCCCTCCACTGCTCTTTAGCTAAGAAGAGTGGGTATACACATCAAAAAGTCTCTCAAATAACTATAACTATCTCTTTCATTCCAAACTAATCTCACGTTGGGTTGGAGATGGCAGAGAATACTGGGGAGTTCCAGGATCCATTGATACAGAAATAAAAGTCTGCCCACCATGAGACAGGTCACCTCTGCCACATCTGCCAGCGCCCAGAAGTCATTGAAGGAGCACTGTTTTCACTGCTAGCTTGAAAATCAGTTCAAGGAGATGGTAATGTGGTCACTCAAACAGACACCCAGAGGCTACAGAGAAGTCACCATTAAATCATTCTTCTATCTTGTCTTTTAAGTCTCAGGGAGCATTGCAGAAGCGGGGGGCAGAAAGATTGAGCCTCAGGGTGGGTAGGATTAGCATGAGGTATGATACTCCTCAACACAGAGACTGACTGAGGCTTTCAGGACCCCACTGAGTAGTGCCCTAAATAGGTTGGGAATGGGTGAGAAGAGATGAATATAAGGTGCACACCATTAATCCCAAAAATGGAGAGGCAGAGGTAGGAGGATCACCATGAGTTTTAGGCCACCCTGAGACTACATAGTGAATTCCAGGTCAGCCTGGTCTGGAATGAGACCCTATCTTGAGAAACCAAAAAATAAATAAATATAAAAATAAAAATAGCTGGTCTTAGTGTGCATGCCTTTAATCCTAGCACTTGGGAGGCAAATAAATGTAGGAGGATTGCTGTGAGTTAGAGGCCAGTCTGGGATTACAGAATGAGTTACAGGTCAGATTGGGCTAGAGTGAGACCCTACCTCAATAAAAACAACAAAATATATATAATGTATAAAATTGTTAATAGATTCAACCATTTACTTTGACAGAAACCATAATGGAATCTTTGAATTCCTGCAGTAGGTTTAGTGAATGTTTTTGCTTTACAAATTATTTTATAAATGTTGAATGTTATTTTTTAATACAGGGATTAAGGATAGGAATGCAGCAAGCAGAATTATGAAGGAGAGATGAAGGAAGACTAATCTAGATAGATAAATGAGCCACAAAAACCTCACTGGAGGTTGCTGGGAAACAGCTATCCTCATCGTGTCTTATTTATGTTGTTCAGAGAATCACTTTGCTCTTTTATAACATGCAGCTATGTGGTTGGCTCAAAGAACAACCTGACCCTACAATATCAATATAATGATCTCAAATCATTGAAATTACAGTTATGAATTTTGTCACATGCATTGAGAACTGAGCTAAGCAATGACAGCAAATAGAAAGCTACTTCTACTTCTGAGGAAAGCTTTAGACCATGCATTCGAAAGAAATGAACTGAAATTTCAAAGAACAAAAACTTAATTATAGTATGTTGGCCTAGTAAGAAAACTTAATAACACAGAGCATGTGGTAAAGAATCTTTTTTTTATTGCTTCAATAGATGGTGTGCTTTTGTGAGTTTAAAATGCAAATGTGAACATTGCACATTGTAAAACAGTTGGATCTGTCTTTTTCTTGTGGATGTTTGCCATATTTTTATGCTGAAATCAGAAAGTTATAAGAGAGTTTTTTTTCTAAAAAGTAAATCCAAAATATTGCTTCCCCCAGGTCTGCTCAGAGGCTGTTCGGCACTCTCAAAAGCCTAAGGGAAATAATTTTCTATCTTCAAGACTAGGTGGAGATTAATGTTTGCCATTTCATAGCTCATTATGTTGAAATGGTCCCCTCCAAAGGCATGAATATCCAGAGATTCACATGAGTACTTTTCAAGGAGGATGGTGCTTCTCCCAGAAAACATTAGTTCTGCTATGCTGTTTTCTTTGAAAGCCTCCTTGATTTCAAAATGAATTCCTTGTCTTATGAAGATAAAGACCGACGTATCCTGCTGGAAATGATCATCTTCCGATAATATTTAACCAAAACATCGGTTTTTCAAGGACAATAGACTCAGTAATTAACAGCAACCATAAAAAACTAACTTACCCAGTGAACCATTTTTGCATGGGTTGCATTGTATAGTAACAGAAGCATATATTTATATTGGGTACACACAGAAGCATATATTTATAATGGGTACACACAGACCTAGTTGGGAATCATTTTAAAATGTAGCTTATATTATATTCCTTAATATTCAGTGTCACTCAGGGACTGAGAAGTATTTTGGACTATTAATTTTTACAGTAAATAATCACACTGTGTTTTACTTCTAAGTCTTATATTTGTGGGTTTTTTTTTTCAATTTTTCTTTTCCCTCTTCCTTTGGAGGCTGATTACTAAAATGGAGCAGTTATCACACTTAGCTCATATATTTGCCATTAAATTATAACACAAATGTGATATACTTTCATTTGAAATCATGAATAAAATAGATCTTATGGAGTATATTAATAAATTGTGTGTTGGTTTATCAGTGAATGTGATGAAGTTTCCTGAAGCAGCCCAGGAGTTTTTCACTTAGGTCTTATTGACAGTTTCATGAGTGGTAGATATTTTTGGAGAAGGTGATACTAGTTATCTGACTCTTATATCCAGGGTGCTTATTGTGCAATTCCAGAGTCACTGATAAACTTTTCAAATGTCTAAAAAACAAAGCAATATATTGGTATACTGTTTTATTAATGTTACATTGAATCTTCTTTCAGATAGCAGTGAAATGGTAGCATTTACTGTAAGTACATGAATATACAAGTGAGCTAAAATTTACATCTATGAAGTGGAATTGCTCACACTTTTAAGGATATAGTATCAGTGGATGTTATCTATAAATATATTCAAACTTCAGTATGCTAAGTGCTATGAGAAATAGTTACCTGACTGACAAGACATATTCTTTTCATAAAAAATTATCTATTTATTTGCAAGCAGAGAGATATAGTAAAGAATCTGGGCACACCAGGGCTTCAAGCCACTGCAAACAATTGCCAGATTCATGAGATACTTTGTGTGTCTGGGTTTTCATGGGCACTAAGGAAATGAACCTGGGTTGTTAGGCTTTGCAGGCAAGTGCCTTAACTGCTGAGCCATCTCTCCAGCCAGACAAAGCATACTTTTGTAAAACATTGGTTAATCCTCACGAGCACACTGTAACCTATTGAGAAAGTAGTGAGCGTCGACTGGCAAGAGGGGTCATGAGTGGTAGGGGAGAGAGTCTAAGCCTGTGAACAATTAGATCAGCCTGACAACCCCTGGTTCCAACCACCGGTTCCTTCCCTGAGCTGTTGACCAAAGCTACTCATGAGATTCCAACAACAAGACAGAATTCTGTCAAAGCTCTTGAGTGCCCTCCCCAGGCCTTAGGCAAAACCCTGTTGCTGAAGAAACCACAGAATGCCACCGATCAGCATCGAGAGACCCTTTAAGGTCCGGAACAGTATCCAGCCCCCAGAAGGCAGTTAGTGTGGTGCTGGAAGGCACTGCACAGGCTCCCAGGGGAAACTGATCAACGACAGCTGGAGTAAACAGAGACGATTGACAAGAAACACAATCTGCGGCCATGAGTAGGCTGACCACACCTCCTACTGGAAGGGAACAGCGAACCAAGAAAGGAGCACTTGTGCAATGGAGGAGCCTGGGCCTGGGGGAGACAATCAACAGCTTTCAAATTCGGCCAAATTTCCCACTTAGTGAGGGGGAGCCCTTGTCTGGAACTTGGGATTCAGGGCGATAGGCACCGGATTCCGTACTCTTGGGCTCCCAAGACAAGATGCACTGTGCGAGCGACTGACAGGGAGGCTTCTAAAAATAGAATCTAGGTAATCCAGAATGGTGTATATTTGTTAACCTATACTGATCACACTCTCCAATGGAGATTGTGTTTGTATTTTTCAGGATGCAGCGAGAGACCTGGGGCCCATCTAACCCTACCAACCGACCATAGGCAGATAGCTGAGATCCTGGCAAGAAATGATCCACCACAGTCATATCGTGGAGGATTCATATGGAAGATAAATATTTTTTTCTCTCTCCTTCACCATGACTCTTACAATCTTTCTTACCACCTTTCCGCTCAGATTTTCAATAAAAAAGAAGACATTTTGAATATGATTATCTTATATTGTGCTCTATTTTTAAAATTGAAATATTACAAAAGGGAAAGTGAATTAAAAATGAGACCAACCTTATAGATCTAACTTCCCTGACTCAAATAACTTAAACTCCCCAATGTAAATCTAAATGAGAATTTCCACAAGATTATGAAATGAAGCAGTAATTTTGAATGATACTTCATACTGGGAGACCAGAGCAGTCAGCTATTTTGGACACTACTGTGTTCTTTATGTGAAAGTAAGGAAACCTGTTCACCAGTGCTTATGGTCACGACATTTCTCCAAATACATTTAATTAACTTATTGTAAATAATATATATGATAACATTCTAGCATTTGTGTACTCCAGCCCTTTATTCAAACCCTTTTTTTTTCTTGCCATCCCTCACATACCTCCTGAGTTGTCTCCTCCTGTACAATTTAAGTCTTGAAATTAGTAGAAAGATTTCACATTTGTCAAATTACTTGGTGCTGGGGGCTAATTCAATCAGCAAAGAACTTACTTCCAAATAGTTACCAACTGAATTAATGGAATATGAGGGCTATCTTAATTCCAATGTTTCTAGGGAAAAGACGAAGGAATTTGCTACAAGACTAATTACATTTTTGAAAGCTAAGGTAACCTTTTTCTTTTTAAACATTAATAGGCAAAGGGACTTACTTTTAATTTATAGAGTGGATTAGTGATCCCATTAGCTAGGAGCACAATGTGAAGTGTTTCAGTGTGATGATAGTTCTTTAGTTCATGGAAACACAGATTCCCTTCCCCTGCTACTTTCATGGAGATTGTGTGGAAAACACCTAGTGATTGACTCTCAGGGTTGAGGCCTGCTAGCAATACCTGTAGCAATATCTCCTGAATATCACTTTCACTTAGCATATGTTAATCTGTTAACATATTGTCTACAAATGCCTATTTCTTCTCTTCGTTTATAACATCAGTTAAATACATTAAATGTGTTTGGTTTTATTGTTGAGTCTTGGAATGGCAGTTGATCATTGAGGAGAATTACCTTCTTTTTCATTACAATTTTATGATCCTTGGCAGCTGGGATACTCCCCACAAAATGTGAAAGTACTTTAGCACTACAACCTATCCCCAAATACTTCTAGAAGAACTATGACCTCTGGTAACATTTACCACAAATAACTGTGTGCATCCCTAAATTTAAACTTTATAGCTGATTGTAGAATAATAATACATTATTCTATATAGCACATAAATATTATAATAAAAATTAAACATTTAACATAATTTTAGTATAGCCCAGTTTAGCGATTTTAGTGATTTTATACTCACACAAGACTTGCTATTCAAGTTATTTTTAGGTAGAATATGTGTAAAAGTTATTCTAAATTTGACAACCTTATTTATAAGAAATGGAGACACATGCCAAATTGAATAAAAATGTGTAGAACTTGTTTTTTTTCCCCTACGTCTATAAAAATTGTCCAAATTGATCTTCAGGAGTTTTGTTTTGTAGACTAGAACCAGATATGATTTTGGACTTTTAGCTTCAAGCCAGCCCAAGACAGAACCTGTCAAAGTAGAATCTATTTCCCTAGGAAACAACAATGAAGCATCTTTTGAAACAGGAATTCATTATGTGACATCTGTTTTGTAATAGAAAAAAAACTAAAAAATTTAAGTTTTCAAGACTTCGGTTAAATATCAATAAGCCTCCATAAATAAATATGTGAGTATTCTATTAAGTCAGCTTAGTTTAGGAAAACATAAATTTTCCTCCAGTTTCTAATACAAAAAAAAAACTTTGGTAAAATATTAATGCAGCCACCAAAAATTTGACGTTGAATCCAGGAATGTTAAATGTGGAAATAAAAGTGAAACAATTTGAAAAAATACTACATTGTATATTAGTGCTCTTTTTTAAGATTGATCAAAGACTGCGGTGCGCTCCTCGACCAGCGAGAAGGAACGACCACCACTCGAAGATCCTTCCCAGATCACACTTTAATGGAGAGCCTTTGATTGAAGGGGGGGCAGGAAGCGAAGGGCAAGCGCTAAGAAGCAGCTGCTTTTATAGGAAAAAAGGACACGGATCCTCCCATGATTGGCTGGCTCCTGCTTGCCACCCCCAGATGCCACGGGATTGGCTAGGATCAGGAGATCAAGCATGCGCAAAAGCTTATGACCTCCTTGCTAACAAAATTGACCTTTTAGCTAACAAAGTAGTCTTCTATCCAAGCATTGCCTAATCCCAAATGCTGGGATTAAAGGCGTGAGCCACCACACCCGGCTCCCTGCAAAAGACTATATAGCTTTACATATTTTAGAAACAGTGTTCCTTATACATATGTAACTTTTATTAAAACACACAATTTGTAGATAAGCTTTATAAAATTATTTAGCTCAAGAACATACTTAATTAAGTTTGTAACTTGAAAGCATTTTGGTCCTAAAAGATTAAATTCAGAGACTAAATTTTGCAGTTTTGTGAAGCTGCAGAAACACATGCAGCCATTTGCTTTTCTTTTTTTTTAAATATTTATTCATTTGCAAGCAGAGAGATAGACACACACAGTGGGAGAGAGAGAAGATGAGAGAGAGAAAGAACGAGAGAGAGAGAGAGAGAGAGAGAGAGAGAGAGAGAGAGAGAGCCATTGCAATGAACTCCAGTTGTATGCACCACTTTGTGCATCTGGCTTTCCATGGTTACTGGGAAATCGAACCCAGGTCATCAGGCTTGGCCGGAAAGCACCTTAAGCCCTGAGCCATCTCTCCAGCTCCCCCTCCATTTGCTGTTTTCTTCTAAGATTAAGGAAATATTTTCTCTCAAACCCTGCCTACTTCTCCTTAGTAAACACTTCTTGCTGAAACTCAGTAGAAGTAATAATTCCGGGTAAACTAAGGGCAAGATTAGGAACTTTGAAATTCTGTAGATTCCCTAATGCAACTCTAAGGAATGCAGTGAGCCCAGAGGGACTTGAGCTAATGTATTTAAATTAGATATAGGGACAGCTGAAATTCAGCTACAGCCAGGGAAACACAGGGAATATGGGCCTTAGTGTTGCTGTTTTGCTGAAATTCAAGTTTTTTTTTTTATATGGGAAGCATTCTCATAATTAAAGCTTACAAAATATTGAAGCAGTTTTAAAAATCAGAATAATCAGAAATTGCATCTAATCAGGTATGGTGGCTTTCTTGTGTGTATGTGGGCATGTATGTATGTGGTATGTAAATGCATGCTCATGTGTGGATGGGGGTGCAGATGGAAACCGGAGTTGCATATTGGGTGCCTTAGCTCCAAATTAGTGCCTCTTGCTGAATCTCCAGCTCCTTCACTTGGTTAGACTCGCTAGCCAGTGAGCCCCAGACATTCCCTGTCCAATGCTTTGCAATTCCAATGGACTTCAAGTACTCACCACCATGCTTGGTTTTACATGGGTTCTGGGGATCTGAACTCAGGTCCTTATGCTTGGACAGCAAACACTTTACTTACTGAGCTATCTCCCAAGCCCAGGATCAGGCATTCTGTGCAAATTCTTCCTGAATACAGCAGTCAGAGTGATCACGCCACTTCAGCTCCCTGTTCCAGAAGCCTTACCTGGAGCGAGGGAGACAGAGCTAGATGATTTCAGACAGGAATGAGAAACACCAACTACTGTTAGAGTGCACACGGGTAACAGTTGTGTAGGTGTTGTGTAAGGGATTAAGAATTTACAAGTGACTCATGTGGCATCAGAGCTTCATGACATTATTGGTTTTTATGCATTTTATAGAAGTAGAGGAAATCAGTAACGCTGTGATGATCAGGTAATGTCCCAGAAAACTCTTGTTTATTTGGAAGTATTTTCAATCTAATAAGATAAAGATAAAAATCACATAGTTATCTTGTTTTGATTAACTTGTAATTTTTCACTTCCAAATGTCATATGACAGAATTAAACTAAAGTTTGTGATATTCATTCATGTGTATCAAATGCCTAGTTTTCACAGTAAGAATTATTTATTTACAGAACCGTATTAATTTCTGAGGGAAGCTTAGGTTTTTGTCACACTTTCCTTTGATTTAGAATTCACTATTGTGTGACACACAATACTAACAGTGGCTTTTTGTTTTATTAAAAATGTGATGAAACTACTTTCCTATACGGAGTGTTATCATTTCATATCATATCAGCTTTGGAATTGTAACTATAGGTGAATACCTCTAAACAATTATTTTGTACTTTCATAAAAGGATACCTAATAATGTAGTTGAATTATTTTGAAGAAATGGAGACTAACATTAAGCACATATACTTTAAAAATTAAAAAAAATTATAGACATCTCAACTTTATTTAATACCACAGTTAACAAATAGCATATATATTTCAAAATCAGTTGACTTGGAGAACGAGATAAAGATTTACTTAAAGAGAATCAATAACTAGCAAATGGGATAATGGCACAATACATTGTATAACAATGAGTCAAAGATAAGTATCAATTTGAACTAAAGTGCAATTTATGTCATTAATACTTTTATTTGGCATCATTTGTTTTAGATTTCATTCTAAGAGGAGGGTACATGGGCGTTTCATTACAATGCTCTTACGGTGGAGGGGAACATTAGTGCCCTGGATAGATGAGGGTGAGAGTGTCTCTCTAGAGTGTTGTAAGACCCTCAGGAAGGAGTCTTTTTCTGTGTAGCAACACATATAAAGGGTTTATTTTATCATCCATGGGGATACTTTTCTGAGAGGAGGTACTTTTAATGTTTATTATAATATAATGGGGCATCAGAATTAATGTGAAATGCCCAGGAATAAACTAAAGGACATTTGGTCTTTTCAGAGACATTCCATTCCTGATCAGGCTCAGGAAAAGAAGCTAAATCATTTCCTACATGCCAGATTTACTCTCTATTTTACAATAAAATGGTTAATTTAGAGTTTGACATTTAAACATATGCCGTTACCCATAGAATGTCACTTTTAGAAGACTTTGGTATTACTCAGTTCCAGTAAGAATACAAAAGGCTTTGAGGGTGATGAGGAGTATTTCTAGCTCAATATCCGAACAGCGTGTTCTCATCTCAACTCAGCAGACAGGGACTGCCTGGAGACATTCTCTTCTTGGGATGCTAGATGAAACGTCTTCTTGTTTCATATGTGTCAAAACTGTAAGTGGATCTCTTGGAATGCTTTCTGTTCAAGTTGTGGTGATAGAAAATGCAGAAACCTACTTTCATCTAATTCTTTGTGATCATGCCCTTAATGTCTTATAGAAAAAAGTTATAAAAGATAACATCTACCATTATTGTTACTTATATGGGTGGTGAAGGTAGATGGAGTCATTATAAAATGAAAGTAAAGTTTTATCGTAAAATGCAATTGAGTCCAAGACTGTAACCGTAAAAGAAATGGGCTCGCCCGGAGTGAAAGAGGAAAAATAAAAATAACACAAATCTGTTATCTGAGTCGGGAAAAGATCCTGCTAGTGCTCCAATTTCGAAGAAAATGTTTTATATCTTTCCATGTTTCTGAAACCTTGACAAATGTAGCTGAAATATTTATCATACTACAAAAGGAGTGGTCATTTACACTAGTTCTGAGGAATTGAGTTTTGCTTCTTGTTTTTGTTACTTGTGGACAACGAGTCTGAAAATATTGAGTGGAAATTTCTAGAAATAAAGGATTCAAAAGTTTTAGATAACTTTTATTGCACTATATTATCATTGTTCTCTTTTATTAGTAGTTATTAGTAATCTACTACTGTGATTAATTTATAAATTAGGAACATAGCTGCATATGTGTGGATTAGTACAATCTAAAATGTCTATGGGTTCAAGCAAAAATTGTACATATTCCTCCCAGAAATGAGAGGTAATATTAAACAAAATATGGATTAGTAACAATGGTGTCAAAGAAATAAACTTGGAAGGCAGAACTATTCCATTTTACTTTATACTGCAAAGTGGTATAATGGACATTAGATGTGATAATATGTTAGGCAATATCTGTATACAAAATATCTGTATACAAAAATGTACATATGTTGATGCTAGACCCAAATGTAGAGATTTGTATGTGATTTGCAATAAAAGTCAGTAATGGAAATTAATTAATTAATTTATTGTCATACGTAAATGGAAGAACACCCTTCAAAGAAATTAAGGTTTATTTTGTGATTCCACTTACCACAGTAGATGAGGTTATGAAGAGCTCTATCTAGCATTAAAAGTGAGTCACTGCTAATTGACCGATGTAAGGCAATCACAACCCACTTTCATTTAATTTTTTGTGACTGTGCCATTTCCTAAAGTCTGTTAATGGTAAATATTTGATATATTATTTTCAGAAAGTTTCTATGAAGCAGCATTAAAATATATTCAGAGCTAAAACTTATTAATAATACTTTCTTTATGATTATAGTGCCAGGGTGGGTCTTAAGAGGTATTTATCATCTATATACTCAGAAATATAGAAATAGGAATAGAAATATTTATTGTTGTATGGCTCATTTTGAAAATAAAACATAAAATAATATCTAGCCATAGAGAATGTAGATGCTTGGTTAAACATCTTTCAGATGTCTAAGTGAAGGTGTTTGGAGATAAACATTTGAATTGGCAAGATGATGTAAGTTAAATTACCTTGGCCAATGAGAGTGGTCCTCATGCAAACCTTTGGCTGTCTGAATGGAACAAAAGCTGAAGGTAGAATTCACTCACTCTCTCAGTCTGACCATTTCAGTCTGGGGCATTGAACCGCAGAGGTCGTTTGTGCACTCACTGAAGCTGACATCACCAGGATCTCTCTGGCTTTCAGACTTGGCCTGGAAATACACACCTGAAACATGTCCATGTTGCAGAAAACAAATATTGGAACTTCTCATTATCACCAATCAATTTCTTATGATATGAGAGAGTTGATAGATAATAGATAGGTAGAAAGATACCTAGATAATACATGATAAATGCTTGCTTCTATTTCTCTGGATGATTCTGACCTAAGAGTTATAACCTCTTTTAATTGATTTTTCAATTAAGTTATCTGCATTAAAGTAAATGGTGTAGTCCTATTTCTTATCTGAAATTTGACTAATAGACCCTAAAAATTAATTTTTTGCCTAATATATGATATTGCTAAAAGCATTGAACGTTTAACTCAGAAAGTTACAAATTATTCTACTGATTGCCTGGTTACATTAGAAAACTGATGAACAACTTGATTTCATTTATCCATTCAACTTTTTACACTATACTGGTCATGTATTAAGTTTTATATACTTTTAAACCAGGTAACATATTTTTTTATTTTTATAGTTACTATACTTTTTTATATATCTTTTTCCTTTGTATATACTACTTTTTTTTCTGAAGTTCCTTGTTCAATATTAAATATTATTTCTTTTTATCATTGTGGAACTTTTCATTCAGTTTATGTTTTGTCTTAAGTTTCTTTAAACTTTCATTTATTTATATGCAAGAAGAGACAGGTAGAGAGAAGAGAGACAGAAAGAATGGGCATCCCAGGGCCTCCAGCCACTGCAAATGAACTCCAGATGAATGCATCCCTTTGTGCATCTGGTTTTATATGGGTTCTGGTGAATCGATTCTGGGTCATAGAGTTTGCAGGCAAGCACTTAACCACTGGAGAAATCTTTGCATACTTGTTTTTAGTTTTTAAGGAAGAAATTCTTGGTATTTAAAATTCATTCACTTTCAATGGGGCAAATATTTTCACCAACTATAGACTTTTGCTATTTGGTACTAGGTTGTAGTAGTTATTTTTTTCCTTGTTACTGTAACAAAAATGATGTTTGAATAAACCAAAACCAGTATAAGTGAGAATGAAGATGTTACTTGACTTTGTTTCTTATTGTATGATCAAAGTATCTACATTATAGTGATTGTAACTAAAATGTGTGGTTTTTTTTAATGGTAAAGTCAATAAAAATAACATATTTCTATCAAATACGTTGAACACTCACTTTTATCATTGTTTGATATGCAAAAACAGTATTTTTTCCAAATATGTGAAATGAGGCTAGGAAAATTGTATGGTAATATTTACCCACCATTAATCTGGTCTTAATGTGAAATTCCTACGCTCAATAAATACTACAGAAAAAAAAGGAGACAAACCCCCTTATTTTTATACCGAGTATACAATAGATGCCAGTGCTTAGTTGTCACGTAGGAGTGTAAGAATGACTAACAGCAATGTGCTTCCCAGGAAACCTTTTGGGCTTTGTCCATTTTCAGTTTTGTTAAGATAATCCATTAGACCTCTTATACAAAAGACATGGCATCCTTTCAGGCTGCATAGCTGGTGTTTTGGCAGAAGTTGATGCCAGGCAATTTACAGTGAAGAATACAGCATCTTAGTACCTGGCATCCTGGAAGCCAAGTCATCCTGCCAGGAAATCATCTTATCTCAACAAGTGGCAGACACGATCTTTTCAGTGAGCATGGGGAAAAAATTTTTTTGACTTTCCTCATTTTTTGCATTCTATATCTAATGCATGAAATAATCCTGCAATTAGAAGACTTCTAGACAGTGGTAAATAAAATTAGTCCATTGTTTTTAATGGATAGTGATAGTATATAAATCAGAGCAAGTAAATTGCTTTGCAGTGCAAAACTAAAGAGGGATGTTTTCTAACTTATTATTATATAATAATAATATTATTATTATATGTAACTTATATTATTTGATAAAGTGTTATTATTTTTTTTCATTTTCAGGAAATGAAATATTAAATCCATTTTCCTTAACTCCTAATGTTCTCCTTTAAGTAAGTAGCTAACCTAGGCCTATAAACCACTGAATGTTTATTTAAAAAATGTAACCTTGTCAGACTGGTATAGTGATACATGTCTACATTTTCAGCACTAGACGTGGTGGGGTGAGGCATGAGCACTGCACACTTAAAGCCAGCCTGGGACACATGGTGAAATCTTATCTCAGAAAAAGAGAAAGTTCATATATCACAACACTTATACAAATGTTATGTGATTCTGAAATGTTTTAATTGAATCTGTTATTTCAGAAAAAACAATGCTAGGTTCTGGAATAAACAATTAATATCTGAAATTTGCAGTTTAATTTCCTTCTGACTTTCAAGTTCATTAAAGCAAGTTCTCAAAGCCTGAGATGTCTTATAATTATTTCTTAATTATTTCATTGTAGGATTTACTGTGCTTATCACTAGCGGCAGTCATTTCTCACTTGAGTTTATAACATATTTATTGTACAGAATGTAGGCAGTTTAATTGACTTTGCATAATCATTAAGGTTTCTCAGCTTTTGGTAGGTAGGGCATGTTTTCCAGTAGATTAAGTTTCACTTAAGCTGTTTAATATTCACAGGGAAATTCTCTATATTTTCATGTCATATACAGTGACTCATATTTCTTAGAATGCAAAAACAAATCTGAAACGGAATGGTAGTGTTAATGCATAAGACAATTGTGAAACAAGCATGTCACAAAAATGAGTAAGTCTTGATTTTCTTGAGTTGCTTATTTGTTTGGCATTAGTTTTTGCCAAAACACCAGCTATGCAACCTGAAAGCCTTTCTTTTGTGGAAAAGGTTTAATGGATTTCTAAACAAAACTGGAAACAGACACAATCCCAAGAGATTCCTGGGAGACACATTCCCATTGGACATTATGACACAGCTACATGACAACTTCCTGTTTTTCACATAAATTTATTGAGATATTCATATAAAATTTTTTATTATATTACATCTTACCATCATTTAAAGTGAAAATATATTTTGTTTTCTGACAATGAAAATGAAAAATATTTAATTATATTTACAGATATAATTAGGTTTCTAAACTCAATTTGTGCTGAAAACTATTTAATAACTTCCAAGGACAAATTAAGCCAATGACTTAAATTCTTGTGAATCCAATAGCAAAATGAAAGGAAGGCTAGACAATGTGGATACTTCTATGAATTTTAAAATTCATTTAATAGTTGTCAAAAAGGAACAAAATTAACAAGGAAGAATAAAAAAATCAAGTAGAAGTAAGATTATCCTGAGCTGATGGAAGACACTGATACAGGAATTTGGGGTGTTTTTGAGAATGACAGCTTTTCTCAGCTCTTGGTTTGGTCCTAACCCAGGGCTTAGGGTCCTGGATGCTCATGGCCACATTAAACTTCTACTGAGTCAGGCCTCCAAGTTCTCGTCTTATGAATTTCAATGAATGAAATCCAGACCATAGAAGTTGGAGTTTCAAAATATTTTGTTTTAAGTTTAAGAGAAGGAAAGAAGACAGGGCTCCTGCTGCAAGGATGTATGAGAGATCTCAGAAATGGAAAAGTCTACCTGGAGACTCTGAATGAAATCTTCTATGGGAATTTATGGATAGGAGCTGATCAGGTCAGTTCCATCTCTGTAGCATGTGGTGTCAGGTCTTAGCAGGTTTCTAGGATAGGGAATAAAATGATTTGAAATCCTAGGAAAGGGAGTGATTTACATTTACATTTCTGGAAGAAGGTGATTTTCTCTTCTAGGAAAGAAAGAGGTAAGAACAAACCACTTGTTCTTACTCTCTGGCCTGTAGCAAAGAGGAGAAATTGGAGGCTGCAATACCTCTTCTGGGAAAAAGACATAAGGAAGAACCAGTTTTGCCTACTACAGGCTCAAGAACTTTTAGCTTACTGGGCTGGAGAGATGGCTTAGAGGTTAAGGCACTTTCCTCCAGTAACTAAGGCCCCCAGTTCAATTCCCCAGGACCCACATAAGCCATACCCACAAGGTGGCCCTGGTGTTCTCTCTCTCTCCCTCTCTCTCTCTCTCTGTATCTCTCTGCTTGAAAATGAATACGTAAAATATTTTTTAAAAAGAACCTTTAGCTTACTTTTGGGGTTCTATTACCCCTAAACTTCCTCAACATCAACTTTTAATTTACAAGTCACACAAAATGTAAAGGAGCTGTAATCATTTTAAAGATTCCTATTTGAGCAAATCATGATCGAACTTTAAATTTTAAAAAGAAAATTCAAAAGACATTTTATAGGGAAGAGAATATATATATATATATATATATATATATATATATATATATATATATATATATATATATATATATATATATATATATGGTGTCACATATTAGAATATACTAAGTGTAGTCCAGACGGGTATTTTCTAATTGTTAAGAGAACATTGTTAAATCATCCTGGTAGAGATTGGGAGTGAGTCTTCTTTTGTGGGGAGCCACAGACAGAGACTTAATAGAACATAAATATCATCCTAACCTAGCGAGAATAAAAGGCAGCTCCCCTGTGAACTTAAACCTTCAGTCAGGGCAGCCTTCTGTTCTCTTTTCTTCATGGTTCTTCCTCCTTCTAGGAATTTATTGGCTGGCTTTTTGCCCACCTGGAGGGCTCTTCTCCCTGACCCCTACTAATCAAACTCCTCTCTATTCATTTAATTTTAACCCACAGAGATCATTCTAACTCCATGCCTAATTTACATATAAGCATGGACCAGTCAAACTTCTTAGTACCACACACTTTTCCAGGATTCCTCTCCATCAAAAAGACCTTTCCCTTTTCTTTTCCTTTTCTCTTTTTTTCCCTTTCCTTTCCCTTTCAATAATATTTTTTTGCTTTCCTGTTCACTGTCATCATTCCTGGCAATCAATCCAAGGACAAAGACCTTGACTGTGAAAACCAATATGAATACTATTGTGATAGATTCTTTTTCTTCTTTAATGCATTGTCTGTAAGAACACAGGTCATGCATTATATTTCTCACATTGATAGATGTATGCATATTCATCCTCTTATCCCAGTTATCTTTCATTGAGAAGATTAAACTCTTAATGGCATTTAATAACATATATCAGTAGATTAGTGAGGATTCTCCAGAGGAACAGAACTGATAGGTGGATATGTTATAAAGGGGATTTTTTTTTTAGTTTGTGTTTCATGGCAGGGAAGAGAACCTCTACTTGATGGAGTGGCTGAGAACCTGGCAGCTGCTCAGTTTGGGAAGCCGGATGTCACAGTGTTCCCAAACTGGTGCTGAAAGTCTGCATGATTCTTGGAGAGTTGCTGGTGCACATTGAAACCCAAAGATGTTAGAGTCTGATGTCAGCAGAGCATATAATCAACACAGCAACTATGGGCTAGGAACAGATCCACCAGCATGAAGGGAAGTTAGGCAAGCAAGCACTTCTTTTTCCTGGGGCTTCTTTATACTTGGGCTGCTACTAGAATGTTGTCTGCTCTGGGGACTTCTCTCTTCTCTTAGTCCTTTCTAGAAGTGCCTTCATAGACCTTCCCAAAGGCATGTCTGCTAGATTCTAGATCCAATCAAGTTATCATAGAGACTAGTTATCATAATAGTATGCCTAACCAGGTTTTTGTCTGGGTTTATCTTCCTTTTTTAAAAATATCATTTGTTTCAGTCAATGTGCTTCCTATCCTACAATCCCTGGAACCATCTCTCATCCTCTGCATCCATCATATCTACTACCACTGGTGTTCACACAGGTTTGCTGGGTTACCAGACAGTGCTGGGTAGGGTCCAGAGGAGCCAGCTGTCTGTGCCAGGATGAACAGTATAGAGCAGAGGAAAAACAGGACCAAGATGTCACAGTGAAGAGCTATCACACCAGGAGACATGGAAAACACACAAAGAAGATCCAGCTAGCTCACCATGGCCACGAATGTGGGCTGATGCTTGTGAATCTCCCTTGGAGCTACTGGGTAAATGAAGGGGCTGAGGTCATAAGGTTGGAACGGTGTGATTACTTCCTTAATTTCTCATGTTCTCATGACTCATGACTGTCAGTTTCTAATCTTTTGTCTGCATTTCCTGTGAGACATCAGATCTCCATGCTGTGTGTCATTTCTTTTCCCTTCCTATACCATAGTATTTACCATACAGTAGTGTATATAAGTATTTTCCTTCAGAATATCAGAGGGATAGAAAAGCTTTACTGTGTACACAATGTCTGCTTTATGTCTAGAACTCAAATGCTAGTTCAGTGTATGGTGTTCACTAAGAAGTCAACAAAGATTAATTGAGTCAGCAGAGTTCCTACTTATTCAAAAGTATTACCAATAGTAACTGAAATGTATATCACATTGTAAGTGACCTATATTGCTATCTTTTCTCCTTAAATTTTAACTGAATTATTAAATATTATGCTGACATAAAGTAGGAAATTCAATTTAAAAACACAATTATTCATTCTAAGCCAAAATTTGAGTGACATGGCCCTGAAAACAGCAATTCAAGTTATGCTGAATGATATTTCTAACATTGAATGTATGTGCCCAATAGATGCCCTGCTCTGGTATTCTTTTAAATTATGTAAAAAAATTCAGTTTTTTTATCCTCAAATATATTTGCTTATATATCCCTAGACTGCCTTTATCAGTTTGTGACAAGGTTAAGCATACTGCCTTCTTTCCTCAGAAGATTTGGATGCTGAGTTATTGCAAGAAACTGCTAAAAAGCAGATTAAGAGAATAAAAGGCAAAGTATTACATTCAAGGAAGCACCACAAGAAAGTGAAAACCCATAAGCCCATGAGATTTCCATATAATCTTTCTCCTATAGTCAGAGAAATGAGGGCTGTTGTCACCTTTACAGGGAAAGCGAGTTTAGGGAAGATCAAAGTGATGGAAGACTGGATAATTACATGAGACAAAGTTTAATTTTTTTGAAGGAACATCTTTGTAATTGGCATCAAGGTAGTACAAGCCTTAGAATGAGTTGGGAAGTATCCCTCCGTCATGCCTTTTAAAGAAAATTTATGAAGAATTGGCTTTTTTACTCTGAAATTTTTGAAGGACTTCCCATGAAAGCATCCCAGGCTTGGCTATTCCTTGTGAAACAACTTTAAATTGCTAATTTACTTTCATAATGTGATTCGTTTGTTACAGGTTTATAAAATGAAAAGGAGCTCATGCCAGAATGTAAATCAACTTATCATTGACTTCCCTGAGAAACTTTTGCATGGAAAACATTTGAAAAGTCTGAGAGATGGTTCAGCAGCTAAGGTGCTTGCCTACAAAGCTGAATGAACTACCTGGGTTTATTCCCAGTACCCACTTATAGCCAGATTCTCTCTCTCTCTCTCTCCCCACCCTGCTTACAAATAAAAAAGTAAATTATTTTTAAGAAGTCAGCTGAATTACACTGTGTGCTCAGTGAAGTAGTGTTTCATACTGTGGTTTGGGCAGCTTTACCTGTGTTTCACCAATTAGCTCATCTCCATGGTGGTTTATATCCATACCTAGAATTTGAAGACAGGAAGGAAGGGACACTTTGGCAACAACCTACAGTTGGTACTTTTACAGGAATATTGAAGGCATTTACTATTTTCTTGGTGACACCTACTGAAACCTATGGACTCAGGTATGGTTATATCTAATAGGGAGTCTATAGCAATTGGATGGCTCTACTAACTCGGTAAATGTTTTCTCTGGAAGATTATTTTTAATGAACCTAAAATTTGCCAGCATCTCTTTTCCTTTGTAGAATATAGTGATCTCAAAATTCCTGAATTTACATATTTGAGTTCAGATTAGGACAGTTGGTTGTCAGTCTGTGTGATGATATGCTCTATAAGGAGATTCGGGAGCCTCAGTCATTGATATTGGGAGCATGTGTGACATTGTGGTTTTCAACTCACACTCAATACTACACACTCCTATGTGATTGCTCAAATAATCTCTAAAATAAACTGTAAATTTTGTTTGTGGTTTAAAAATTTGGATGTCTCCAATAAAGATGAAATTTTCAGGATTGAACTTATATTTTAGGTTGCCATATTTAAATTTGTTTGGGAGTCTTAGCTGTTAAGGTGCTTGCCTGCAAAGCAGAAGGACCCTAGTTTGATTCCCCAGTACCCAGATAGAGCCAGATGCGTAAGGTTGAACATGTGCCTGGAATTCATTTGCAGTGGCAGGAGGCCCTGATGCACCCATTCTCACTCTCTATATATATCTGCCTTTTTCTCTCTCTCAAATATGTAAAATAAAATAAATAAATAAAATCTTTAAAAATTTGAGTGTGTTATTTGAGTCATTGGGTTATCAGACAGAGTGAATACCCTTTAGCCAAAACAAACAAGTAAACGAGAGAGAGAGAGAGAGAGAGAGAGAGAGAGAGAGAGAGAGAGAGAGAGAGAGAGAGAGAGAGAGAGAGAGAAGAATGGGGAAATAATTATTTTGACTTATATTGATTATAGATCATTTGAAAAGCTTATTAAGGAAGTGTCTTTGTAAGTTGAGTGAAGACATGTATAATCTCCTAAGAATGTTTTAAAACATAATGCTTATTTAGTTATCTATTATTTGGAAATCTTAATAATTTATTCTTGTTAACATTTGTCATTCATTGTATGTATGAACTTCCAAGCAACAGATAGGGATGAAAATATAGTACTCAATTATTGAAGAATTTATTGAAAACTATTCATATGCACATGTCTACATGTGTATATTATATATATAAAATATCCTCACTAACATGTAAAAAGTACATTCTATTCTTGCATTGTGTAAATATATTTATATATATATAGTTATATATATATAACATATATATAATATATATAATATATTATATAATATATAATAGTTATAGTTATAGTACATTGTCAGTGAGCAACATGTGATTTATTATTGTGTTAAGTAGAAAAACAGTAGTATAAAAAGGATAATATAGTATCCACTAGAGTTAGAGTTGTTTTATTTCTTTAAAAACTTTTTATTGATAGCTTCCACAATTATAGACAATAAACCATTATGACTCCCTCCTCACCCTCCCTCATATCTCTTTCCCCTCTCAATTAGTCTCTGTTTTGTTTCAGTGTCATCATCTTTTCCTCCCATTATCCCATATTACCAGGCACTGCAAACTCATGAATATCAAGGCCATATTGTGTCTGGAAGTTTACATTGGAACCAGTCCTACCCTTTCTTTGGCCCTTATAATCTTTCCACCACCTCATTCACAATAGACCCTGAGCCTCCAGAAGTGTGATAGAGATGTCCCAGTGCTGAACACTTCACTGTCATTTCTTCTCAGCACTATGGTGTCTTTCGTGTTATCTCAGTGATCACCACCATCTGAGAGGCTTCTCTAGACAAGAGTGAAAGTAGCATTATTATATGGGTATGATACTTTAAGCAAGTGTTTATTAAGGTAATTTGGTGGGCAGAATATATGTACTTAGCCATATGACAGTAGGCATCATTCCTCTAGTGCTCATGACCTCCCCTGACATAGACTTTGGCTAGGTCTTCAGTACCAGGCATGTATTTGTTCCCATGGAATGGTCCTCCAGTCCAATTATAGAGAAACTGGTTTCCCCAACAACAGACATATCACTATTGCCACAGTTGGCACATTTGGCCTGGCTGGCCAGTCTTAAGGCTTGCAAGGTCCACTGCTGTTCACCACCATTGATGATGTCTCTTTCCCAAAAGGCTGCATGCAGCCATAGCTTTTTCCAGATTTCTGTCAGCTGGTTAACAGGGAGGAGGTTACAAGCTCAATACCAGGTTGATTTCTCAGTGACCTGCAGCCCAAGCATATGTGGCCTTCAGCAACAGGGTCTTACCATCTCTTTCTGGTGGACAAACAAAAGCCTTGGCAATGGCCTGTGATGTTTTGGGGACCTCAGAAAAACTCCTTGGCCAACAATTTGCTGGAAGGTATACCATCTCTGGCATTGAAATTTTCTAGTAACAAACTTTGGCTTCTGAGTGCGACATTATCTAAAAAAGTAGATCTTTGTATGGTTTATTCAAAACCTCTTAAATTTTAACTAAGCCTCCTTGCACTCCTCCTTTACTCAATCCCTTCCCCTGACCCCACTTAGGTCACTGAACCCCTAGTAATCTGTTCATTTACTTACATATGTACAATACCCTTTCCTTAAATCTCCCCTCTCCTCCCTCCCTTAGAGCCCTGTCTAGCTTACTGGCCTCTGCTATTGATTTTCATTCCAACTCACATACTAGTCTAAATATTTGTAGTTAGGATCCACATATGAGAGAGAACATGCGGCTTCTATATATTTCAAAGGCTGACCTCAAACTTGGCAATTCTCCCACTTTAACCTTTTAAATAGCTAGGATTATAGGCTTTTTCCATTAATCATTGCTTGATATTTTTATTCCCACCAAATTAATATAAATAATACACTTAAAAAAGCAAACATACACATTTCTTAACAAGTACAATCCACATGGGAAGTTTTCAGATTTAGAATTTGGAGCTAAAATTTTACTCTTATGCATTATATATGAGCTGGATATTTTTGTTTATTTGTTTAGAACTCTGTTTATAATTCTTGATATAAATTCTCATTTTGAAAAATCAGTATTGAGTGACTCTTTTTTGTGATATGCATTAATGGAGAGTCATGTCTGCAAAAAAGAAATAATCAGAAATTATTTTCAGATGCTGAACAATCAGCAGTTTGAGCACAATCTGACAAATCCTGAGGTTGTTTGGACAATCCATCGTAAATAGACTAGTTCTGGATTCCTATCTTTGTTGAAGTCTTTTTGGAATGTAGACTCCTGTGAGGTAGAGAAAGTGGAGCAAAAACTAGAGGGTAGGAAGCAAAACAGAATGATTCACATGTCCAAGTTGATTAGCCTGGAACATAATGAGCATGATTACACCAGAAGTACATACACTAGAGTGGCAGTTTATAATTCCCTTTCTAAAAGACTTGGAGGAAAACACAATTTTCTTGTTGAAAATTGACCAATGTGATTTCTCAGTTTCACCAGTTTAAAAAGATCTGAACTCTTGGTATTATTCACAATATTATAAAGTCCATATTACTTATTTTTAGAAAGACATCTTAGATAAAGACTTTGGACAATGTTAAAATTGTGTCAAAAACCAAACAAAAGTATAAGAGAACAAAAGTGCTTCTACAATCCAAAGAGGGTTCATATTTTGCTGGGATCCAAACTATCTTGGCATAGATAAACACTAAATTATTGGCCACAGCAGTAGAGAATGAATTCTGAAATGGAAGAGAACACAATTGAGGACGGAGGAAAAGTTGCAAAGAAAGATGTTGCATTCTGCAGCTCGGTCGGCGAGCCTGGGAAGTCCACAGGGAAAGTGTCCCCAAAGGTGGCAGAGAAGGCTGATCTGGAAAGGATCACTCACACTTCCAGAGAAGAAGCAGCTTGATCATTGAATTCAACAGCCAGACACATGGTTTTTTCCTTCCCAGGTTGTAGACAAAGAGATGTCGACTAAATTGCTCATAAGAGAAGCATTAAAATAATCCCAAACCTCTAGAACAACATTTTAAAGCAAAAAAAAAAATTGCAGTATTTTCTTACTATCAAGGTATACACCTATCCACTGAGACCAGTGTTAAACTCTCAGAGAAGTCACTGAATTCAGCATTGCAAAGAAACACTAAATCAGTTGAGTACAACTGTCAACTCAAAAGATACAATTCTCACCTCAAAGGGGAGAAGAGGTCGTTTATTCTGGAGCCAAATATGAGTGACCATGGCCTGGGAACATAGATTTAGGTCACCTCAATTCCATGTTCCACCATGTTAACACCTTCATGAAGGTTTTATAGTGACTGAACAAAAGGAAGTCAGAAGTCAAGGAACTTTCCAAATACATTGGCTGGCCATCAGGTGGGGGGGGGGTATAGCAAAGGGGGTAGGTCTCCACCGTAGGCTTTAGATGTTATCTGAAGACATTCTTAGCCCTTGGGTTGTTGGAAGCTGGGAGTCTATTTTTACATTTTGAAAAGTGTCATACATAATTAACTGAGTCACTGGGATGTTAGGTCAGACACAGAGGTGGACAATTAATGACCATTAATGGATTACAGGTAGACCCAGGTAGTTTTGTGCTGGTCCTAGTTCACCACATCTCTACAGGAGATTAATTCATTCAACCTCGTTTGTTGTAATACCTCTACAGTTGATTCATCAGCATTATTCTGAGGCCTTACTTTCTGAGGACTTTGGGTGTATACAACTATTTATAGTACTTTCTCATGTTCTTTAACTTCCTCTTTATAGATATGATAAACACAAGTAAGCCTGAAGTAACAAATAACAGTTAAATATAAAAATGGAAAGTTTTGACTTGATTTGCATTGTTTATTTCATGATAAGATTAAGCAATTTACTTTTAAAATAATATATTAATTAAAACTGGCTTACCTAGTTTCTGAAATTTCTCAAGCAGCTCTCACAAGTTGGTAGTAGCTAGCTGTCTGTCTGCATTAATTTGGAAAGCTTTTTGTCCTTTTCTTATTTTCTTTCTATAGGCAGAGTGTGCCTAAAATAGCTCCTCAAGTCATCAGCTGTCCCAATCATGCCCTCTTCATTTTGTTATTTCCAGCGCTCATAATTGATTTCAATAACTACTGAGCAATCAGAATATGCTGATACTGTGTGAAGCCAGCACAGTCACACCGACCAACTCACTGGAGTTGTTAGATGATTTTAGACAGCTGCTACTCATGAATAATCAGCATTTGGATATTGATATTTTGCCAATTGGTGCTTTAAAAAGATATATCTTGGGACAACCATCTCAGTAAATATACAACTCATCATGTACATGTATTTAACTTGTACAACTTGGTCTTGATAAAAACAAACAAACAAACAAAAGAAAAACAAGAACTGTAACATATCACTTTGGAGAAGAACCAGTCATCACTAAGGGAGGAGTAGGATTTGTTCTCATACTGTAGCTTGTTTACTTAATCAATTTTTTGTTTGGAATTCTCCAAATGATAAAAACATTCACAGCAGTTTGGCTAATAACCTGCTGTTTCAGCTAAATAACAGTGTCAGCGTCTATGAGTTATAATATAACATTAAGAAGCATAATGACAGTTATTCTCAAGAGGATGTTTCACAATCACAATGAAGTAACAAGCAATTTGTTGAGGATCCTTCCCTTCCCAGTCTTCCATCTGCCAGACAGGAATTAGCATATCCCTAGCGACTTCCTTAACTGCAACTTTCAAAAGACTAAATCCAGGCTCTGCAAAATATTCAGGAATTCAAGTTGAAGACTCTATTAGTTCAATGTTTTTTCCCATACACTTGCATACATATAAATAAATATATTTTATGTTAGTTGTATTTTACTTATTTCCATTTGTATTGGCTGCTGTTCATAAATTGCAGCCCTAGAAATGAGAACGTTTTTATCTACTTGAACATTGGAAGGCATTTTTTACAGTATATTTATCACTTTTAGAAATAACCTGAGATTCAGAATTGTTATAATTTTTTTACAAAAGATTATCTAAAGTGAAGCATTTTAAAGAATAGGAGAGTTGCATATAGTCCTTGGGCTAATGTGGTTAAAATGTCTGCTCTTTACAGCAATTTTCATTGATTAATAGCTGAGATCATTGAAGGTTATTTATGAACTGATCTAAGAAATGTACTTCCTGTGTTGCTTTTTGGGCAAATGCCTGTTTTGAAAGTTTTCTAACATGTCGAACACACTTGAGGTTAATCCAAGAAACCTTTATCTCACTGTTTAAAAACAGTAAAAACTCAGGCTATAAAGATAGCCCATGCCTAAACACACTTAAGGGAAAAATTGCCTGCCAGGTGCACTCTGGAAACAATAACCCAAGACGAGAAAAAGAGCTGAGAAGAAAGGTTTTATATAAATAAATAGCCCCAGCCTAGTCCTATCAGGGTTTGTCATACACTGAGAGAATTATGAGGCACATTTATTGTTTTAATAAAGAATTGCAAACATCTGGTAGCTTGTAAAAAATCCTGTATTAGAGCTATGCTGTTTTTCTTCTTCCTGCTTCCTCATCAAGCTCCCTCCCTTTTTATCTAATTTATTGTAGATTTTTTATGTTACAAAGTTATTAATATCTATTGTCTTAATTTTTATGAGAATAAAGAAAATACTTTTATATTTCTTTTAGCATCAATGCCTAATTTATTGTCAAATGATTCGGCCAGCTTAATTTCTTTTAGTTAGAAGATATGCTTATATGATTTGGACCCACTTTTCAATAGCAAACAATACCCATTTGTGCAATGTTGGCATCACTGATATTCAAGCATGGGATGGCTTGAAGACAGTAGCTTACCCGGGCTTTCTGAAAATCTTGACAAGTAAGTGAGTCTTCTTTAAGGATGCCTTTCCTTTTCAGCTTTCTTGGACCATCTCCAACTCCAACATATGGCTGCTAGTTATATTGTCCACCTACATGACCCCAGTTTGAGGAAAGTGCATGAAGGAATCAGTGTTGAAGAGTCAGAAGTGGTTTACATTTGCTCATGTTTCATACGTTACTTTGTGCCATATGACTAACCAAAAGGGAAGCTGGAAAAGTATCTCACATTTTTTTCATAAACTAACAAGAAACTGAATCTTTTACCCAGCTAACAATGCTTACCATTGTATATGTAAGATAATATTAAGCCACTGCAATGTGAAATTCTGCTTTCTCTCATTAAATTCTAATTCACATGTTCATAAGTAGTAAAATGTATTTATTTCATCAATTGCGGAGAATAACTCAAACTACTCATTAATTAGTATTCTTCAAAACAGCATCTTAAATACTTTAGAAAAGGAAATAAGGATGAAATCGTTAATAAGTCAGGATTGCAGGATGAATCTTTCACACATTCTTTTTCCTTTGGTAATTCAGAAATACTGAGCATATGTATACTTGTAGTTAGAGGCTATGCCTACCAATCTGAACAGATCACTCACACGTGAGAAGCTGGAGTGTAGATCAATAGAGAATCCTTTGAAAAAGTTATCATTACTAATTTGATTGGTAGAATAAAAACCACTAATTTTATATATAGCTAATTCCTGGTATCTATGGATGTTGCTTTTGTGTGGGGGGGATAAAAAGAAAGAGAAAAAAATGAAAGAAAGGAAATAACTGGTAGAAAGGAAAGAAGAAATGAAGGAAAGAAGGAAGGGTGGTAAGAGAGAAGAGAAAAGAAAAGAAAAAGGGAGGGAAGAAAGAAAACATTAGAGAAAGACATTCCATATGCGATTAAATTAAGATTCTCCAAATAGGAATGACAAAGCAGTACTAAATAATATCACAAGATTTGTAAAAGAGAAGACAGGAGATGTAATACAAATAGCTAGATGATCACATGATGATCTAGGAGAAGAGGAGCAGGGAGGTCTGAGGATGATACTGAATGGCTAAAGACAGACATCTAGACTTACTAAGCACTTCTAACATAGGGACTAGCTGGAGCTTCCATGTTTCACTTTACAAATGCCGATCTTTTTCCTTGATAATCTTAGAACTCTTTCTCACAACCCCATAATATATAAGGCATAATGGTTTGATACCAATATGCCCACCAGTCATATAAATATTTGGAAATACTGGAACTATCAATCTTGAACTCATGTATAGAAATGTCTTTGTAACAAAACACAGTACAAAAAAATGAAACTTCAAGTATCCTCGTGCTCTTATAATCTTTAAGCATTGGAAATGTCCACAATTTCAGCTTATGTTGTGTTATCTACCACTGAATGAGAAGGGCAGCATCCATAATCCTCTTAAGGTTTATCTAGTTATAGGGGGAGGAAAATCTTAACCTTGATTTTGTTCAGTATGTATATTGTCTGATTGTGAGACAAAAATAATGGGTGCCACATTACAGTCATGTTCATGATGGGAGGCAGCTTTAGAAGGCAGAATGACTTGCAAAATGTGTGGTCACCCATTTAAGGTAGAAGAGAAAATGATCAAGGAAAGAACGTACAGACATGTCTTAGACTTTATCAATATATATACTCTGCAAACATCAAATTATCTTAATCAGTGTTCAAGAGATATCTCTCAATTAAAGGTTTGACTCCCCATACCCACATAAAGCCAGATGCACAAAGTGGAACATTTGTCTAGAGTTTGTTTGCAGTGTCAGGAAGCCTCTTTCTCTCTGAAATAAATAAATAAAAATACTTTAAAAATTATCTTCCACTGAGCTACATCCCCATCCACTGAAAAAAAATTATCTTAAAGGAATTTTGAGAAAAACTTTGCTAATCTTTTTATATAAATCACATTTTTCTCAGTTTTTGAACTGATCAAATGAAAATTTAAGTATTCCTTTAAGACATTGCCTATACTAGCCTTAACTCTTGAATATTGGCACATTCAATATTTTATTTGAGAAAAATTTCAAAGTATATTGCTCTCTCCCTCCTCTAAAGTGGATCATAAAATCCAGGAAGGGATTTTTATCTTCCCACGAAGCAGGTCAGTTCCTGATGCAAGAGGTATCCTCTCTGTATCTAGAGGAAGCTGTATCCTGATCCCCAAAGAAAGAAATGGGTAGAAGACCGAGCAAAGGCCCTAGAATTTCTTCAGGTTACTACCATGATATCATCTTCCTTCTGGCTGGCCATAATTCCTGATCATCATTCTTCACCCCACATCTTCATTTCCTTACAAAGACTCCTGTTTCACAGAGAAGTTATGATAGCACATAAATCTATGCTTTTCTTATACTTGTACCTTGGTGCCCCAGCCAAGGATCCTAACATGGAAAAGACAAATATATATTTTCTTCCCACAGTGTCACATCTTGTGTTTAGATAATCCCAATTAAGTCATTAAGAAATTTCAGTTTGAATCACCTGATTACTCATACTAACAGTGTTATTATTTTTGAATCAATAAACAGTTGCTCATTGATGTAGATTTAAATATGTGATATTTAGACTACTTCTGATATTTTATTTTTTATAACAATAGCTACCAATTCATTAATTTACATTAATTTTAGCCACAATAAATAGTTTTTTATATAGTTTTCATTAACACACTGTTCTGAAATGAAGAAGGCTCAGAAGATGCCAGCTATCTATGTTCTATGTTGTCAGTGGTGATAAATTCACTCCATAAATTCCATTTTTATCTCTTTGGGGAAGAAAATTTTAGTTGTGGCTTTCTTGGATAGTGTCAGTAGACTATTTGTCTGTTGTGGTGTGGTCACTTTTCTGAACCTATTTCTCAAGGAATGGTGTTAAAAAAGATTTGGCATTTCTGCTTCTTTTTCCTGGAGCATTCATAGTTCAAAGAAAAGTTCTTGAAACATACTAGGGTATCTCTCATATTCTGAATTCATTATTAAATTCTAAAACATAAGGGAGTACTCATTGGTCAACAATATTGCAATGTTTAAATTCTGTTGTCTATATCAGATTAGGAATCCACTGACATTCCTCTTGGAGGTTTCTTCCAGGAAGGATTAACTGAAGGAGGAAATCTTCTCGGTGATGGGCCCTATGTAAGAAAGCTCTGAGAACACAGCCCAGTTTGCCTGGTTGCCTGTATTACTCACTGGTGGGTGCCTTGTGTCTGGTTTACTCACTCCCCTAACTAGCTGTTGACTCATGTGTGCATCTACCCTGTTCCACTGTCCTTCATTGTCTTTGGAGCCAAGCTTCCCCAGCCTTCTCACATGGAATGAAGACCCACAGCTCTCCAGGAATCCTCCAGGCCTTCAGTGCTGGGTTGGGACTGCTGAGGTGTCATCCAGCCGCATCGACTGAGTATCTTCATGGTTCCTTAACTCTCAAGCTTACAGACAGCTATTACTGGACTGCAATAAGCTAGTTCAATTCCCTTTTTAATACCAATTCTTTTTATCCGTTCTGATCCTCTAGAGAACCCTGACTAATGCAAATATCTTATCAGGAATTTTCACTGCCCCTGGTTCCCAACTCTCAAGATCCATTCTAGTGATTTCAGTCATTATACATTATTATGATCATTATTATTATTAATTATTATTATTATTATTATTATTATTATTATTATTATTATTATTATTGATTTCTTTGAGGTAGGGTCTCATGTCTCACTCTAGCCCAGGCTAACCTGGAATTAACTATGAGTTCAGGCTGTTTTGGAACTCACAATGATTTCCTACCTCTGCCTCCCAAGTGCTGGGAACTATACTTTCTACTTGAGCTGTGATGAGACCTGATTATATCTATAGATCTGGAAGCAATGAACAGGCCTAGAAATTCCTCAAAACAGGCTGTGAAACATCACGGGTGAGGAGGAGAGGGGATATTAGCTCCATGTGAGGTCTTTCTTCATCCTCAGAGTGTGAGGCTTTATTCCTTACTGAGGAGGATGCTGTACTATTCTGGCCCCTCAGAATGCTCAGCAGTAGTTAGCTGTTTCATGGCTTCTGTCATCTCTGAATACCTGAGCCTTATGGTCTACTCATTTTTCCAGGCCTATACCTTACCCAGGAGCCCTGCTGTGGCAGGAAATTAAGCTTGATTTGTGCTCTATACTTCTCACAGTGCAGCCAATTAAGATCTTGAGTGTCAGTACACACTTGCCTCCGGCTACAGGAGATAACAGTCCTGTGAACTGATGCTAGGGACACTTTCTGAGTTCCCTAGTGTACTTTAAGTGACTTGGTTGGCTCAGCAATGTCTGTTACGTTCATGGTTTGGACCTCTGTGATGTCAGAGTCACCAACAATGATTCACACTGTTTCACACTGTGTTATTAGCAGTCTTAGAGCTATTACATAAACCTGCTAGCTTTCCACTTGTCATTCATCCCAGGAGTCCATGAATGAGCATCCTTTTACTTCTCATCACCAACAAGACTTAGTCGATATACTGCTTCAGAATCCCTTCTTTTACTAACTGTTTTTAACTGAGTACCTTCATGCATGCCTTGAGCAAATGTTTTAGAAAACACTGTGAAGCAAGACAGGGAAGGAAATAACATCACCAAGGAGCTTCAACCAACAAGGCTGACACTGAAGGTAACTTGGGCGCAATAAGAAGAGAAACTTGCAGTGGATGTTGTGATTGTCAGACCAACTTTCAAGAAAATTAGTATAGTAGTCCTTCAAGTCACCTCCATCAATGAATAAGTGACATTCATTATGGGTTTAAGCTCTGTGTATCTACCCTGTGCAGTGTGGGAGTCAAATGCATACAGATGCTAAATGTTACCGGTCACAAGTCAGCTATAAATTCACGATCTGGAAATCTTTTGGTATGACATTTCCCAATTTAGTAGAGCCTATCTGTAGCGGTTTGATTCAGATGTCCCCCATAAACATAATGTGATTTGAAAGCATGAACCCTCGATGAAGGCAGTTTTGGAATTGGTAGCTGTGTTGGAGTTGTGCTATCTGGGGAGGACTTTTGGGGGACAACTTCCCCTAGCCAGCTTTTGGCACACCTTCCTGCCACTGTTTGCAGTGCTCTCATGGACGTGATGTCCACCTTCTGCTCATGCTGTCATTTCCCCTGCCATAATGGAGTTTTCCCTCTAGTCTGTAAGCCAATATAAACCCATTCCTCCTATCAGCTGCTTTTGGTTGGGCTCTTTGTTCAGCAATGAAAAGCTGACTACAACACTAAGAATGCTAAAGGAAACATTAATTTTAATGCTCGCTACTAGAAAAAAAGTTCATGATAATCTGTAGTCTGAATATCTTTAAAGCAGCAGAGTTATCAAAATGGATGGTCCAGGCATCTTGGAACACAGTGAAATTTGTGGGGTCTTTTCAGGTGACAAAATGATGTGAGGAGTGGGTAGCACTGGTAGTTAAAGATGTGGTATACTCACTATAAATTGTCTCATTTTCCTCAGGACTTTGTTATGACAATCTGGCATCATTCATGTATGTAAAATGTGTTTAAAATAACCAGTGTATGGCAATATTTTATGATTCCATTTTAGATGTAATCACAAAGCCTTTTTCACAGTTTGGAACTTTCCATCAAAGCACTTTTGCATTTTATTTAATTCAAAGCTTTTGTAAACTTTCCTCTTTTGGGAAACTCAATCAATATTGACAATGCTATTCTAAGCAATTGAATGACAATAATTACAACCCTGTAGAAGTCAGTATTTTAAAGTTAATTTCACAGTTATTTTTACTTACTTATTAACTCTTTAAAATGTGAAGAATTATGAAGAAAAGTCAGTACTCTAGTTGAATATTGTTTTAGCTAAATTCAAAAATATCAATTATCTGTAATAAATGTCAAAGGTTACATTCAGAAATATACACATGACTTTATTATGCCAATTGCATCATGATAATTATGATTATAGTATTTATAACGTCTATGTTTCCAGTCTTTTCTTTTTAACTTTTTTTGCTGGCAGGGTATTCTTTGCCACCCAGAAAGGAGGTTAGTATACTGGGTTGAAGATCACACATGCAATGCCACATGCCCTTTTCCTGTAACCCCACTGTCTCCCTCTGTCTTTCCATTGCATCCTCTCTCTCTCTATCTCCTTCTCTCTCATCTGTTACAACAAGGTAGTTTTTCAAAAATATTATTTATCTATTTATTTTCAAGCAGAGAGAGAGAGAGAGAGAGAGAGAGAGAGAGAGAGAGAGAGAGAGAGAGAGAGAGAGAGGGCATGCCACGGCCTCTACCCATTGCAGGTGAACTCCAGATGTATGTGCTATTTAGTGCAACTGGCTACGGGAGAAATCCAACGTGAACCTTAGGCTTTGCAGGCAAGTGCCTTAACCACGAAGCAATCTCTGCAGCCTCTACAATAAAATATTTTTCAAAAAGAGAAGGCTCCTCACTCTTCTTGTCAGACATTTTATAAGACACTGTGGGTAGATTTTGTCTCGTGCTGATACTGTCTGGTTAATTTTGGGCTGCTGCTTTGGGAACTATAACTGAACAATCGATGAGTGTAACCTTCATTACAGCATGATGTGAAAATTACCCCTGACTTTAATGCAAAAAGAAAATTCAAGGCTTTTTTTAATCTCCTAAAATTAGTCTGTAATTGAAATCAGGACCTTCATATTTTCAATGAATCACAAATGTAAAAAAAAAAAAACTATTTCACCAAACTTAATTAACCAAGCAAAATCACCTCATTCACAAAACTTTATAATATAAATTCCGTAGTGAAAGAATATTCTATGAGTTATTAAAGCTCTGTCCCTGAAAACATTAGATTCAACAGCTAATTGGGTCACATTACAACTAGATTGAAGGGTTTTATGATAACACTGCTCCCATAGTGTAATATCAGAGTAGGAAATTAGTTAAAAATTCAACTAAATGCTAATATTTACCTTATTTTAAAAACAGGATTGAGTTTCTATCATTAATGTGAAGTCATAATAGAACAGCATGAAATGGTTCAAAAGTTCAGTCTGAGATGTTTGATTTTTGTTGACTCTTAGCCAAACCGCCCAAACCTTTTAAGTCTGTACAAGTTGACTTCAGTTTGTGATTTCTGTAAGAACAGTCTGTCTTAGGATATTCTTGGCAGGTTGTTAACCTTGATTCTGTTAGCCTGAGGGTTGGGGTGGGTGGGCAAGAGATGAAAGAGAGAGAGAGAGAGAGAGAGAGAGAGAGAGAGAGAGAGAGAGAGAGAGAGAGAAAATAAGGAAGGAAGAGGAAGGAAGGAAAAATAGAGAGAAAATTGGTATGTTATTTCTTTTAGATTAATAATTCTAATAGAGAAGAAAGAAAAAAAGAAAGAAAGAGAAAAGAAGGAAGGAAAGAAAAATAGAAATTTGGTATCTTATTTTTTAGATGAATAATTCTAATATTTTTACCCACCAGATCATCTTTAAAAATTTAGATAGTTTAAAGTTTAAAGCACATATTCACGTATAAAATTGAAAAATATATTGGCTCCCTGTACTTTAAGCAAACATTTATTTTGTCTTTATTGCTTATAATAATGACCTCTAAGCAACATATTTAAAAGAAATGCCCTCCTTTCCCCACCTCCCTCTACTCTACCAATAAGAATAAGAGGAGGATAATTTTGGTTAAGGCTCTTCCTAAGTCACTGAGTATGTGTCAGCTTCTGAATGTAGGTTAAGTCCCTTCAAGCAGCAGTGGAACTATGATAGTGCTTAAGCTGGTTAATATGTATGAGTTCATGCTTGTATCAGGAGCTGCCCTACGTGTTTCAAGGATAAAAGCAAAGACTTTATACCAGCCCTAAGAGATATTATTATTGCTTCAATTTTGTACACTAAGAAAAAAAATGAAATAGAAGACCTTAGTTTAGAAAACCTTAGATAATATCTCTCTTCATTTTAGTCATTTCAAGCTCTGTGTTTATGTCTCTGAAAGTATTATCCTGCCATTTGTTTTGTCCATGACCTTAGCAAGCAATCTTCCCTGTGCTGGCTGGCAATGGCTTTTCAAAAGTTCCCCAGCATCCCCGTAAACCCAAGTCAGGCAGCATTTTATTAATTCCATGCCCTTCCCCAGATTTATTTAGTCTTCATAACTTTATTTATTTACTTATTTATTTATGCATTCATATGTATGCCAAACATGACTTTAACTATGTACCTAAGCAGGGGCTCACACTCACAGTGATCCTCCTGTCTCAGCCTCCCAAGTGTTGTTATACTTTATTATTA
Source organism: Zapus hudsonius (assembly GCA_004024765.1). NCBI lineage: Eukaryota > Metazoa > Chordata > Mammalia > Rodentia > Dipodidae > Zapus > Zapus hudsonius. The sequence goes on from PVHP010000168.1 coordinate 56,657, forward strand.
AATATTTCTTTCAAAATGTGCCAATCTGATTTTATTCTGGTAGTCATGAACTTTTCGTTTCATTAAGTTAACCTTTATTTCTTCATTCCTAGACTGTAGGACTGTCCACTGAATTGTTTACAGTAGTCAAAAGTTTCCTGATTATTTAACTCTGCTAAAAGATGAACTGGGTTATCGGGAAAGGCTCATGCGTAGCTGCCTTGCTTTCCAACAGCTGGGGCTTCTTTTTATAAATGATCCACCTAAGAAATTCAGGTAATTATTTCAAAGTTTCTTTTCCACAGTCGAGTGACTTTCAATACTTTTCATATGTGTAAATTTGGATGCATTGCTTTTTGTTAGAAGTGATGTCATCTGACTTAATTATCTATAAAATGTTAAATGATAAACCTTTCAAAGTGAGTCTATCTTGCCATTTTAACATAAAATGGTTATAAATATTTTCATTGTTACCTTTAAGTATAATCATCTGATTACATGTTTATCAAAGAATTGATATCTATTGAAAATAAATCTTGACCACGACAGTTATTTTTACTTAATTGCTTTTGCTATATTAATAACTACTTCCTTGCTTAGACACTTTGATGTCATAATTGGAGTATTAAAAGGCTTACATTTGGATAAAAGGAAGACAGAAGTTGATTATAGCAATTTGAGGTAACATAATTATGGCTCGTATTTACTACATCTCTGTCACTCATGCTGCATTGAAGTTTTTTTTTAATAGATCAGTAATCACTATACAACTTCAAGCTATCAAACAAAAAGCATGGGTAATAAGCCTCTACTGTTTGTACTTTCAAAGCATTACAGTTGTGTTTTGTGGCATTTAACATAATGCATTCTTCATCTAATAAATAATTCTATCCATTTATGATAAAACATACCAAGAACTAAATTGCCAGTGGCTAGGTACAAAGCATATTAACAAATTCTTTCTAATGCTTCTTTTTTTAAAATATATATTTATTGTCCATAATGAGTTACATTATTTAGTGGGCAAACAATGAGTTGTTATCCCCAATTCCCTGATGCCCCCCCTCCCCATCCCCAATCAGCTGGATATTCTCCTCCGTGGGCCATCTGGATCAGTCCTTGTGGCAGGGGACCATGGATAGCCTAGTATTCAGCCCGGTTCTCCTGGCCCAAGTGTGTTACTGAGGGGTGCCATGCCTCTGGATAGTCTCCCCCACCACAGCCCTCACAATCTTTCCGCCCCCCTCTTCCGCTCATTTCCCTGAGTTGTGGTGGGTATTAAGGCTGCTTTAATGCTGTGAGCTTAGGGGTTTTTGTGTCGAAAATGGTTGGTTTCTGTCTCACTGGCTTATCCTGTGTTGATTGAATGGCTGTGGCTGTGGGTCCCTTGTTCATCCCGTCATTCTCTGCTGGTTCCATATGGATCCTCCACAATATGACTGTGGTGGCTCATCTCTTGCGAGAATCTCAGCTATTGGCCTACAGTCGGTTGGAAGGGTTAGATGGGCCACAACTCTCTCACTGTATCCTGAAAAATACAAACACAATCTCGAGAGTGAGATCAATATAGGTTAACATATATACACAATTCTGGATTACATAGATTCTATTTTTAGTAGCCTCCCCGTCAATCTGTCCCATAGTGCATCTTTTCTTGTGAGCCCAAGAGTACAAGATCCGGTGCATATCGCACTGATTCCCCAGTTCCAATCAAGGGTTCTCCCCCCACTAAATGGAATATTTGGCCGAATTTAAAAGCTATTGTCTCCCCCAGGCCCAGGCTTCTCCATTGCACTAGTGCTTCTTTCTTGGTTCACTGTTCTCTCCCTGTAGGAGGTGTGGTCAGCCTACTCATGGCCACAGTCTGTGTTTCATGCCAGTGGTCTCTGTTTACTCCAGTGTAATTCATCAGCTTCCCCTTGCAGCTTGTGCAGTGCCTTCCAGCACTGCACTAACTACCATCTGGGGGCTGGATACCATTCCGGACCTTGAAGGGTCTCTCGATGCTGATCGATGGCATTCTGTGTTTTCTTCAGCAACAGGGTTTTGCCCCCTCACAAAATAGGGCACTGATCTCAACAGAGAATTCACAGAGGAGGAAACACAAATGGCCTTTTCTCACCTGAGAAAGTGCTCACCATCCTTAAGCATCAGGGAAATGCATATCAAATCCACAGTGAGATACCACCTTTCCCCAGTCAGAATGGCAATCATAAAGAAAACCAAAACCAACCGTTGCTGGCGAGGATGCAGGGGAAAAAGGAACCCTCATTCACTGCTGGTGGTATTGTAAACTCGTTCAACTGCTATGTAAAGCAGAGTGAAGACTCCTAGACAGAATGGACATAGAACTACCAATGGACCCAGCTATCCCTCTACTAGGCATTTATCCACAAGATGTCACATCTCGACACAGAAACATTTGTACAACTATATTTATAGCAGCTCAATTCATAATAGCCAAGAATTGGAATCAACCCAAATGCCAATCCATGGAGGAATGTACAGTGAAAGTGTGGTATATTTTATATGATGGAATTTTACTCAGCTGAAAGGAAAAATGACATATCGAAATTTAAGAAAAAAATGGTCTGACTTCAAGCAGATCTTATTAAGTGAACACTCAAAAGAAAAGAGAATCGAACACCGCATATTCTCCCTCATATGTGGTCCTTAACCAGGATAACTGTAAACTCTATGCAGACTAGTAGAAAGAAGTGAGAGGTTATGAATGAGGGGTGGGGGGAGGGGAATGGCTTAAGCATGAGGCTAAACCATATTAGGTTCAAAATCATAAAATCCTCATGAGCGTACTGTAACCTACAGAGCAAGTAGTGGGCGTCGACTGGCAAGAGGGGCCATGAGTAGTAGGGGAGAGAGTCTAAGCCTGTGAATAATTGATCAGTCTGACAACCCCTTGTCCCAGCCACCTGTTCCTTCCGTCACTGAGCTGTTGACCAAAGTGACCCATGAGGTTCTAATGCTTCTTACTTCATGAAACATGCATGCAGTAACACTGGACAGATCTGCTACTGTGCTGACAGATTCCTTTTCAAGACTCTATTTGTCTTGCCTGAAATGCTAGAAGTTGGGAGATAGATGTCTCTAGTCGTCCCAAGTAAAGAATGCCTCAGAGGCAGAGATTTGTCTAAGTCCAATAATATCCCTTTCCTGAAGCTCACACATGATTTATCCAAACAATAATAAAATTGTGTGTACATCTTAAATCAAATGGGTCACCTTCACCCCAGTGCTCTAATACTGGGGTCTGTCAATGTTGTCTCTGTGCCTATCCTAGCTTCCTTCCTTTCACAAGTATAGTTATTCATCCCCAAATCTTTCTACTAACTGCATGGCAGCCTAAACTGGGTTTCAGAGCACTGTATCCCTGGAACCCAAACATGCCACATTGTAACAGCAACTCATCTCTTAGAATAAATTAGTGTTCCTAAGGAAATGTATTTCTGTATATAATTCTTACTGCCAGGATCATAATAGTAATGAGAAAGAGAGATATTGGTCATTTAAATCAAAGTAGCTTATATAATATTTTCATTTTTTGTTAATGAGCATGATTTTTGGAGAATTTGTGAATATGAGAAGTTAAAAATTAAAGACATTTTCAAAGGTTTAATTTTTTAAAAGATGTTTATTCTTTATTTATTTATAAGCAGAGATAGAGAAGAGAGACCTGATAGAGAGAATGAGTATGCCAGGGCCTCCAGCCAATGGCTCTAGACGAGCTACAGACACATGCACCACTTTGTGCATGTGGCTTTTATGTAGGTACTAGGGAATCAAACCCAGGTCGTTAGGCTTTGTAGGCAAGCACCTTTAACCATGGAGCAAACTCTCCAGCCCTCAAAGCTTTCAGTTTTACTGCTTAATATTATTTGTCTAAACCACATTGTTGAAAGTCTCTGGAAGACACAATTGATGCCTTTGTTATCGTTTACAGATGGCTTTATTTTCATTGATCTACAACCACTTGCTCATCAGAGACTCACTAACACAGGGATTCCTTTGGCTCCACCTCACTGCACTTAAACTCAGAAACTTAACTTAAACTGCTGACTTCAATTCAGAAATGTTCTGGGCTCACAATCTTCTATCTTTTAAATCTTTGTTTTGCCAATGGAGTTCTTAGACATAAACACATATGCATAAAAATATAAAATAATCTCTTTAATTTGAATATATTCTCCAAAGCTCTCTTGGTGTCATTTTTCTGCTTTATTAGTTAGCTCTGTTCCCCATCCTCTTCAGTGAACATAGAAAACATTCTTTTTTTAAAAAATTAGAATTACAAGCTTTAATTGTCCAAATGAGTCCAGATGCACAATTTAAGACTTTTTCCAGCAAAAGCAGATAAAACATAGTTTGGTACCTACTCTTTTTTTTTCTGTTTGTAAGGTGTGTACTTTTATTGAACTGGTCTCAAGTCAGTGTACAGGCAAAGCCCAGGCTGCCTCCACACCTCAACCCACTCCCAGGGAGACCAAAAGCCTTGGTACCTACTCTTAACAAGCAAAGATGCTAAATAGATGTCTGAGTTAAGTAGGTAGACTTCTTCAAATACTTAACCTTCTTTCAAAATGCTGAGAAGTTTCTGCAACACCAAAAAGTAGTATTCCCTCAACTTTCTGATGTCATCCCACAAATGTCTTTTGCTTTTTCTATTATAATAATTTTTAATGCCATCAAAACTGCTACAACCTCTAGGTATAATCTACAGGTCTTCATGTCAAGCCTTTGAAGGAACATTATTGTTTAAGAGTTTAATTACACACACACACACTCTCTCTCTCTCAAGTCTCTATTTCTGTCTGTCTCTCTTTCTAAAACCTCTAACACACACACACACACACACACACACACACACACACACACACACACACACACACTCACACACACACTCACACACACACTCTCAATCTTTCATGGTACTCCCCAATTTGAGACCATCCTCAGACTTTGAACTACTAGTTTCCCAAATCAATATAGGTAAAACTTCACCTATTCCAAATCTGTCACATATCTACAACTATTTGGAAACTCAACCCCATATCTCAAACTCAGGATGTCCAAAAATAAAAGCGTTTCTTATCTCAGTGAAAAACTGTCAATTTTTTAATTTAATTAAATTAGAACCCATAGGCCTTTCCTTATACCACCTTCACTTTGCTTGTCCAGTCAATCAAGTGCCTGTGCAATTTCAGTTTGACCTTTTAAAAATATTTTAGTTTATTCTTCATTGCCTGTCTCCTATAGCATTACAATAAGAATTTGTGTACTCTCCTCCAAACTAATACTTCTTTTTTCTTCCTAAAGCAATTTCAATGATTTCACTTTCAGGATGTGGTCTAAGACCCTGGACTTGATCTACAAGCACATGTTGGATTTTAGACTTACTTTCTATCACACTTCAAGACACTGTTTCTTGCAGAGCTCTCTCTGAACCTAGTTTGTAATTGTGCTATCTCTCAGCCTTTGACTATGCTATTTCTGCTAGCCTCAACCTATACTATCTATACTTTAGATTCTAACTTGGACATTCCACTTTCCAAAAAGTCCCTCTTGCCCATTTTCTTTTCAATTTACAGTTTAATATTTCACATTTGTGCTCCCACAATGCACTGTACCAGCCAAATCAAATCAACAGTGCATTATAGAATTATTTCTTATTGGGTAATTATTTTCTCTATGGGGTTGTATGTATTTGGGGCCAAGAGCCCTTTGTACTTTATTTTGAAACATAGCCCTGAGCAAGATATATGTTATATGAATAACATTGACCATATAATTTTAATATTTTAGTCTACCACATATAAAATTAATATATATATGCAGTGATTTGAGATCTATCTCCTTCTCCTCCAAAATAAAAAAATGAAATGATGTGATAATAGAGGGATAAAGTGGGAAGTATAAGGTTATGAAACATATCACATATTTATTTGGGTTATTATTTTAAGTTTATAATCTCTACAGATCTTGGCTGACTAGAAAATATTGTGAGAGCCGTGGTGGGGGAGACTATCCAGAGGTACGGACAGGAGAACCTGGCTGATTACTAGTCTATCCATGGTCCCCTGTCACAAGGACTGAACCAGACGACCCATGGAGGAGGTTATCCAGTTGAGGGGGGAGGGGAGGGCAGTGGGGAATTGGGGATAACAACTCATTGTTTGCCCACTAAATAAATGTTGTAACTCATCATGGACAATAAAAAAAAATAATAATTAAAAAAAAAGAAAATATTTGGAGTTTTTTGTATAATTTTTAAATCAAATCCTGTCAAAACTAGAATAATAGATTTATAAATATTTGGTTTATGAAGAGATAACAATACATTTCCTTTGTCTTAGACATAAATTATGGTCCTAGTATAGTAGCACAGCTTAGTCTTTTTGGAAACAAAAATGTGCTAAGAGCAAGGTTCTATAGACGTTTCATGTACCACAAATATGTCACTGATTCATCTTTCAAAAAACAGCTCAGCATTACAAAGTGTGGACTAAAACTCACTTCCTCATCTAATTGTTCATTGATGGAGAGCGAGAGCACACAGAACAGGAGGGAACATGGCTTGGGTGTATTTTCCAGGCATTTCTTTTGGTTTTATTAGTTAGCTTCCTCTTATTACTGTTGTAAACTATTTAAACTACTGGAATACATTGAATTTACAAAACAAATCAGGGATGTTAGAAGAGTAAAGAAACAGACACTGAACATACATCTAAATGCCAGTTGTTTTTTAATTCTCCATTACATATGTGTTGTTCAGTAATGCAGTTTCTGTTATTTCTTTCTTCTTCACCTTAACTTTCTATATTGTGCACATTTATAATAACGGTTCTCTTAACCTTGTAGATTAGAAGTTTTAAGAAGAAAGAAGAAGTGGGACTCGAGCAAGCCAGAGACTTTATACATTGAAGATACGGGAAGGGAAAAGGAGAGAGAATGCTTCAAGCAAAAGACTGTCTTTCCCCTGAATTCACAAGTCCCTTGCTTTTAGTTCCTATAGACCTCTCTTCAAAGGTCACTGTCAAAGAGGGCTGAAAGACCTGTATGTGCACTGGGACGGGAAATGGGGACCAGAGAGTGGTGGGCATGCGTATGACATGAAAACACTGTACAAATGCATGGGACTGATATAATGAAACCCAGTGTGTGTGAAATTAATATATGTCCATTCAAAAGACCTTCTACACTCATTTTACGTACCTACCACCCTCCTCCTAATACACCCATACTGCATTATTTGTCACCATGACTTGTGATGATCTGGCTGACAATGCTCACTGATCAGTTTGTTGTCTGGGTCACTATGCTACCGTATAATCTAATCTCTCAGGATGGTAAAAATATTGAGATGTTGTGGCTGTTTCAATGCAAAATGCCCCACATGCCTTCATGTATTATGCATACTTGTTCTCTAGTTGGTAATAATTTGGGAATGTCACGAAATGAGAGGATGAGATAATAGAACACAAGATGAAAGAGTTTGGCATATAATTTCTTGTTAATATCCAACCTGGAAGCCATACTTAAAAATTATTTTCAGGCAGATTGGTCATGAAAATTGTTAATGTGGTGCATGACATAATTCATAAGCATAGACACTCAAAGCATAGAGTGTGCACTAAAGTTAAAGTCTTGAAGGAGCTGGTTGCACTCTGTATGCACTAATTACTAGAATGGCAAGCATTAAGTGGACAAATATCCATGAACATATATTATAGTGAGTTTTGTGATGATCAGTTAATATATACCACTTAAATTCAGTCTACATAATAATCTTAAATTTTTGTCAATGTGGTCATTGAAAACAACATGCTTTTGATTTTTTCTTAACTGTTAAGTATTTGTATGTTTTTTATTGACATTTGAATTTTTGATTTGGATTAATTTTACATATGCATTGTATTTAAAAAGTATTTTATTTTATTTTTTTATTGTTCATAATGAGTTACATTGTTTAGTGGGCGAACCATGAGTTGTTATCCCCAATTCCCCGTTGGCCCCCCTTCCCCCTCCCCAGTCAGCTGGATATTTCCTCCGTGGGCCGTCTGTTAAGGCACTTGCCTCCAGTGCCTAAGGCCCGGGGTTCAATTCCCCAGGACCCACAGAAGCCAGACCCACAATATAAATATAAATCCATACATATATATGTATATATCTGCTTGAAATTGAATAAAAAGTATTTTAATATATTTTATTTTTCACAATAATCATTCACATATTTAAACATCATTTAAAGCTTTTCTTACTTTTGTTTTTATTGATAATACTTCTACGTGATGTCTGGTAGACTCTGCATGTGAAAAGTGTAGAGTATGCTGGTGGGGAGGAGCGGAGAAGAGCAAGTGAGGAATATAAAATTCTGGATTATTCTTATCTCTTCTAAGAGGCCCCTAAATCCAATTATGCCTAGTGATGGCAGCCCAATGCAAATGTTAGTTAAAATTCGCCAAATCCTGTGACAGTTTTTCCAAGAAATCCTACTCAATGTGCCTTGAACTAATAATTTCAAAATATTTAAGTGTAGATGACTTTTAAATTATATTTTGGCTGGCATACAAAATAATGAGTTACATGATGATATTTTTATAACACTATATCTTGATTCTCTTTGGCCATTGGTTGCTCTATCCCATCATTCTGTTCCAATCTAGATTCTGCAGATGAGAAAACAAAAAAATGTGAAATTTTGCCTTTCTCTCTATTACCTTCTCTTGATATTCCCTACCTATACATTTTTGTTTGTTTGTTTTTGTTCTTTTGAAGTGGGGTTTTGCTTCAGACCAGGAAAACCTGGAATTTACTATGTAGTCTCAGAGTGACCTCGAACTCACCCTGAGTTGGTTGGTTGAGGAATTGAACGCTGGCTTTGCAAGCAAGAACTTCTGACCCCTGAATAATCTCTGTATCCCTCCTATCTCATTGCCTGTTCCTTGCATTAGACCAGTATTGAATGAATTCTTTCAAACTTTTTTTTTGTTGAGAATTTTCAAATAGGAACAAACTTTCATTTTATCCCAATCCCCTACCTTTATATTACTTTGTTACTTCCTCCCTCACCGCATTCTTTGAACCCTACCTTCTTAAAAATTAGTCCTCTTTCTTTCTTTCTCTCTTTCTTTCTTTCTTTCTTTCTTTCTTTCTTTCTTTCTTTCTTTCTTTCTTTCTTTCTTTCTTTCTTTCTTTCTTTCTTTCTTTCTTTCTTTCTTCCTTCCTTCCTTCCTTCCTTCCTTTTTTTCTTTCTTTCTTTCTTTCTTTCTTTCTTTCTTTCTTTCTTTCTTTCTTTCTTTCTTTCTTTCTTCCTTTCTTTCTTTCTTTCTTCTTTCTCCATCAAATATGTTGAAATGATGATGGCCTCAGTATTGTACAGTTTTTCTAGTGGTATTGACAGCTGATAAGTGCATCTGGAGTTATGGATGTGATGATCACTTAGTATTCATAGAATCTCATTTGTCAATTCACAAGACTTATTTTCTGTGACATCAGAGTCCTTTAAAGAGAGTCTCTTGCTTATACATCTATCTTTAAGTGTGTTTTTTCCTATTCAGTGTTTAACAGGGTCACTTTTTAAAATAGAAAACAAAGCGGTCCTGTAAGTCTTGCTTCTGTATCAAGGACTAGTGCATGTGCAGTACTTTTTAATGACATTGCCTGGGAAATAATTCTTGGTATATGTGGTATGTTCACTAATGATTTCTCTTTTGTTTTGAGCACTAATGATTTTTAAAATATTATCTTATACAATCAAATGAATTTCATAGTGTTATTATTTATTTCTCTTTATGAAGCTGGTTATGTAATTAGCTCTCTATATGTTTGAGGGCTTCAAAGTTGTCTCTTTATACCTTGAATATTTGTTCTTCATTTCATGTATTTGTTTATCATGTATGAACACCCTAGGGAATTTTATTGCACATATTTCATCATAGAAAATCAAGTGTCACATCATTTCAACAATCTAATCATTAGTGCATGACTTCTATTATCTTAGACTACAAACTCATGATCATAAGTGGAATAATATTAAAATTATGTATGCCTTCGGAGGCAAAGAACACTTTCATATGAATTGGCCCCCAATCCCATCCACATTCTCACTCAAGTTTGATAGCCTTATAACTTTTTCTTACACAAATTAGAGTATAATTTGACCTCAAACTGTTTGCAATATCAGACAGTATCTAAGTAATGCCAATTGCAAAACTAAATAATATGAATAAGTCATGGTAATTAAGTATTAAAAATTCCAAAATATGTTTCTGTTATATAAGTAGAGAAGAATTCTTGGTTTGTAGACTGTAGGGCTGATGTACACAAAAATAATTTTCAGAAACTGTCAGCCACCAGTAATTCTATCATGTGTATTGTTCTGAAGACAAGTTCCTTGATTTCATCAGTTTGTCAAAAAATACTGTTACTTTAAAATGCATACGATCTGGTGTCAACCATTTCCCCAGAATTGTGAAATATTTAAACATGATATGTAACAGAAACTTTCTAAAATGTCATTGGTAATTAAAGTAGGAAATGGAAATGACCCATAAAAAGCCACCTACTGTAGGGATGAGGATCCTAAAGCTAATTCATCAGTGAGTGGTGAAAAGGTAAGTCAAACCCTTTCTCCATTTCTGTACATAGTTATATTCTTCACCCCAAATAACGATGGATTCCTTTTAATAATAATTATAGCAATTATATCTCTTATTACTACTAATTATGGAGCACACCATCCTGATGAGTGTATTAAGCAAAACATCCTACTTCCCCTCACAAAATCCCAAGTGTGAAGTTTTATCATCAAGAAAAATGGTCTTAGATGAATGCTCAGATGATTAGTGATTTAGCCAAAAAAGGAACTATGACCTTTTTAACATCTCAGGTTAAATAAATACAAGAACCATTAGTTGCCTTCTTTATGTTCTCCTGACTCTTAGTTATGAATGAAAAGAGAAGTCAAGCAATGCTGTTCTAATCAGAAAAAAAGTAATACTGACTGAATTGGCAACACTTTTGCAGCTGAAAAATTCAAATGAATCTAGCCCCTACTAATTTTAGGGCAATAATGAATTATTTGATTTTGTTTCAAGAGCTGTATTTAGCACTGAGCATGTTAATGGTCTAAGCGTTCTTTATTAATAAGTCAAAATATAGTTATTAATAATTATTTTCTTCATGTAACTTGGGAAATTTTAGGATTATTTAATGCAACTCATAAAAGTGAATAATATTAGCCATCTGATATCTGGAAGCATTTATGAGTCTGTAGAAAAAGCACATTTTGAAAGATATTGTTGAGAACAAAGTGTGGTGATATATGCCTGTAATCTCAGCACAGGAAAGACAGAGGCAGGAGTAAAACTTTTTTACTAAAAGTTTAAGGCTAGCATCCTGGGTTATATAGTGAGACCCTGTTTCAAAAATAAGTAAGTAAGTAAGGGCTGAAGAGATGGATTATCACAGCTCAGGCACTTGCCTGCAAAGACTAAGTTCCCAGGATCAATTCCCCAGTACCCAATATAGTCAGAAGCACAAAGTGGTGTATACATCTGGAGTTCATTTGCAGTGGCCCTGGAATGCCCATTCTATTTGTTTCTCTTCTCTTCTCTATCTATATGTATCTCTCTCTGTCGCTCTCTCTCTTCCTCTCTCTCTCCTTGCAAATAAAAAATATTAACAAATAAGTAAAACAATGATAAGAAAAGATCCAATCAGAGGGATGAATGGGTTTATTCCAGGCTTACAGATTTGAGAGGAAATCTTATTACAGAAGAAAAGAATGGATGAATAGGCAAGCTGCTCACATCTTTATACATCGACACCAGGGTGGGAACAGCAAGTGTGAGATAGTCGAAATAGTCAGTGAGCACCTAGTAGGGCTGGACTAATATATTTCAAGATCCATACCCAGTGACAAACGTCATTCAGAAAGACCTCACCTTCCAAAGGATCTAGCACCTATAGATTGAGTGTGAAGCTTACTGACAAACACAAGAGACTATGGGGGACATTTCATGTTCAAATAATTGCATTCTGCTCCTGGACCCATTGACTCATAACCATCTCATGATGCAAAATTCATTCAATCTAACTTCTGAAAGAAGAAGTATATTTTATTCATTTATTTGGGAAGGGGAGGAGAAGAGAGAGAAAAATATATATGGACATATCAGGGTGTCCTGATGCTACAAACTAGCTCCAGATATATTTGTCACTTTGTACATCTGACTTTACCTGGTTACTGGGGAAACAAACTCTGGCCATTAAACTTTTCAAGTAAATGCTTTTAACTCCGGAGGCATCTTTCTAGGCCCCAATCCAAGTTTTAAAGTCACCATAGTCTCTACCAATCCCAACATTGTTCTAAATTGTTAAAAAGTTTCTTTTGTGACTTGAGATTATCTACTAAATGTGAACTCAGTAAAACCGAAACACTACTCATATACTTCTAGTGGCACAAAGTAAACATTCCCACTGCAAAAAGAAGACATAGCAAGGAAATGCCAGAGGAATGTATGATGAAAAACCAGGAGCACAGAGATCTAATTCTGCAGCTCCATATCTGGCATCTGAAACTTGACAAAATTCTCTGAAGTAAAAAAAATAAATAAATAAATTGTGTGTATTTTCCCCTCTGTGGTCTGTGGATTAACTGGGGGGTTATTATACACTAACACCTGGGTTCATATACACAGCTGGATGGACAGAGTCTTGGGACAGCGGTAAACTGATGGGCATAGCCACCCCAGAGACAGTTACAGTGAAGAGCTCGTTTATTAGGTTGAGGAGGGTTGCTTTTATTTAGAAGGAAAAGGAGAGGCAGGGGCATAAGCGGCAAGAGGATTGGTGGAGGCAGGGTGGTCTGTGGATGTTTCATGAAAGGATTGTTAGAGGCCAGCTGCAGAGATAAGCTCGAGGGACTTTTTTGTTGTCTGGGCCTTGTTATAACGTTATAGCTGAATTATGAGAACTTCAATAAACTCAGGCCTTGAAGTGCCTGAGCTTATCAGGGCTTGCTGGGGCCTGCCAGGTGGCTTGAGTTTTGGGAGGAAAGGAGTCAGCCGAAACTACTGGTGGTCTCAGGATGAGCTAATCGGGGTTTCAGGCCACTCTCAACTTTCCTTTAATCTTATTGCCTCCGTGACTCTCAGCAGGGTCTCAGACCCCTCTAGATGTGCTTCTTGCTTTCCAAAAGAGCCACTGGAGCCAGAGAAAATAAAGGTTTCTTTGGAGGCCATCACATAATCCTGGCATCTCCAAAACCTTGATTCTGCACTGCAATGCATGGTTCATCTTCCCAACTCCATACCATGGCCTCAAAAGACCACAAAGCAGGAATTTCAACCCTGCTGCACATCACCCAGCATCAGTCTCCAGAAACATGTGCACTTCCAGACCTTCCTTCCAACATTTTAATGCTTCCAAAAACAGTACCATGTGGACTATACCCTTAAATTTATAAATCAAGCAGATATACCTTGAGGATCAAGAAACTCATTCAGCATTCTTTCATAGACCTATTCCTTTCAATAGAATCAGTGATCCTCCTGTTGACCCAAGTAGAGCAACTGGTCTATCCTTAATGGGGTTAACTTGTTCTCTTAACTTTCTATGTAGCTACTCTATATTTTCCCTCACCTAACATTTCAATTTCTTAGCTTTTTACTCTGATTTTTATTTGTTTGTTGTTTTTCAAGTTAGGGTCTCACTCACTAGTACAGGCTGACCTGGAATTCACTATGTAGTCTCAGGATGGTCTTGAACTCATCAAGATCCTCCTACCTCTTGCTCCAGAGTGCTGAGATTAAAGGCATGTGCCACCACACCTGGCTCCAGTTCATAACTTTTAAATTCAAGTTTGCTCAACTTCGCAGGATAAGGGAAGAATGCAGTCAGATTCTCTTTCAGAAAAACCATGTACACTTTTTCTCACCCAGTCTCTATACATTTTCCTTTCTCCTCTGAATCTCATAAACTGAGGCTTTTCCCAATTAGAGGACATGACCCTGGAATTATCGACACTGACCTTTGTCATTATCTAAGAGTGGGATTACGACCCCTAGCAAAGCCTGAGGAACAAGGAACCGATTCTTGAGCTAGTTTAAATCAAGGATGAACCTTCTACCTCTGTTGTCAGCACAGCTCTGTTGTTTCTGTGACAAACAGGAAGTCATTGGTATGTATCTTGAAAAACCAAAGACAAGTAATACGTAGGGCATTAAGGTTACATGGACAAAGGACAAGGAACATTTAATTTTAAATAATTCTTAAACATTTGTTAAAGGAAGAAATTTAGGGATATGACCTATTGGACTCTGATAACCAGAAAACACACACACACACACACACACACACACACACACACACACACACACTCCATTCACAAATGTAATTATAATAAACCCACTTGTCTTCAACAGATCTGTAGAACTTCTGGGACAAGTTTATTACTGATCTCATTTATTCAGTGCTATGGTTAGCACGTCTGAAGTATGTACACTTCTGGGTTAAGAGTCTAACCAGGCTACTGAGGAAACTGGGCAAAGAGTATAGCTTAACATCAATCAGCATCTTAAACATCACTTGTCAATATTGGTCATCTGTGCTGTTCTGGCCAAAGGTACACCAAGGCAGAAAAAACCTAGTCACATTGCTCTAAGTGGGTATATTACTTCATTTTAAGATTAACTTTAGGGCAAGTTGTAAGTAAGGAAAAGTGCATACAAGTATTTGAAAATAATTTCATAAAGGTTATTTCAAAGGTCTGTAAGAAATCTTCCCTCAGTTCTTTCCTATAGTTCATTCCCACATTTTATTCCTATAATTCTTCCTCACAAGCCTTCAAAGTCCACAGTTCTCTGGGTAGTTAGGTCTTCTAAAGTCTCACCAGGATGATCCATCAAGATCTGTTTATAGTATTATAAGGATTCTCTTTTCCAAAGTTCTAAATCCTTCTGTAATCTTGCAACAACCCACTTCCAAAATCTAAAAGCCACACGGTCAGATTTCAAGTAGCAGTGACCCCACTCCTGGTATGAATTTTCTGTATCAGTCACTTTCTCTTGATGGGACAAAATATCCAACTAGAAGCAGTTTACAGGAGAAAAGGTTTTATTTCAGGCTTGTAATTTTAAAGGGAATTTCGTCATGGCAGACAAAGCCTGGCATCACAGGTAAATGGCTCACATCTTCATAAATCAGCAGCATTAGGGCAGCAGCAAGAGTGAGATGTGTATTAAACACCCAGGAGAGCCAAACTACATAAAGCACAGAACCTCCAAGCAATAAACTTTCTTCATCAAGGCTCTACCTCCCAAAGCCTCCAACCAGTTGGGACTTGAGTATGAGGCTTAATCATAAACTCATGAGGCTATGGGAGACATTTCACATTCACACCATCACAAATATATTGTTGAAAAAAATAAAGTCAAATCTCTAATATCTTCTTAAATATACAAATAGCCAGTTATAGTGGAATTAATCTTTAATTCATATGGAAGAGAAAATGACATGAGTTAAATTTACTAATCTGTCCTGGCCTCATGATTTTTTTAGATTGAAATAAAAGTAGAGATTAGGCATGGAGATTTCATAAAATTCCATGTTACAGCCTAGATCCTATTTTTTTTGTAACCCAACAGAGGATTAGGGGCACTGGTATGTTTATACGGAATTCTGAGTTGATTGAAATGTACTGCTTTGATATAACTTGGAGCTAGGATGTGAAGCACATGCCATACAAATCCGAACTTCGTGCGCATTCTAACCATGAAAACAAGTAGTCTAACTTGATGACAGTAGAGGAAGCCTCTTTTAAATGGGCAGCATAAAAATCATCAAAACAGTAATGCATGTAAGAGGCGTTTTAGAGCTCAAATATATATATATATATATATATATATATATATATATATATATATATATATATATATATATATATATATATATATACATCTACCAGCCCACTAGAAGGGTGGGGTCAGATGAAGAAAGTAAAGTTACTATGGTCCAGTGTTATGCTCATGTTTCACTAGGCTGAGGCGATTCTCTGTCCCCTGGAGACTCATGGATAAAGTTTAGGTGTTTCCCTTGAAAAGGGTGTATGTGGCTGGGGTGCTCTTTGCACACTTCCCATTCCTTTTGTGAATGTCAGTTGTTTTTCCTCTCTGGAATGTGAAGTTGAACATAGATGTAAGTTTTTTTTTTTTTTTTTCCAGAGGTAACATGTCCTTAGCTGCTCTCCCTAACTCCTTCCTTCCTCACCCCCACCGTCCCCACCAGGAGTGGTATGTGGGACAAATGATCTGCTTATTTGGCTGGAAACTAAAATCACAGCATCTGTTTGGAAAAGAAATTTTGTCAGCTCTGGGCAATAAAATCTGACTTTGGAAGAAATACATATTTTATTTAACTACTGGCTACAAATAAAAAATCAAAATAAAGGGATTTTTGTTGGCAGCATCTCTTAAGATTCCTTAAATAGAAAAGCCTGACTGGCTACTGACCAGTCTCATGTGATATTTCAAAATTATTTTCACAAACAGGAAAAAGACAGCAAGGGGTTTCAAGAAAAGAAACCAAACTGTCACAACATAATAATTCTATTCCAAAGCCTTTGGAAAGATGTGTTCTTTTTCTAAAAATTTTACTCCTACACAGGGTTTTCATAATATTTACATTTCTTTCTAAAACATCTTCATCCAGAATACCAAGTACAAATACTTACTGCTACCTAGTTTTTTTCTCTAATAAAATTGTCTAGTTAGAGTTTAAAATCATAGGCCCTTGTTAAGGGTATATAACTAGAAAGTAGATGATATTACATTCATGGACATATATGTATACATATATTTAAATTACTATAATTTTCTTATATTATACATTGTTTGAGTGGGAAATTTGGGTATCATTTTTAAAGGTTCTTGGAATATTTTTATATTATTTTTAAAAACTTATTTATTTTTAATAATTAGATATATTGTTTGAGCAAGTACTGTGACGGTACACACAATTCACTCCTCCTTGTCCCCAATCCTCTGAGGTCCCTCCTCAGTGGGATTGCTGGAATGTTCCATGGGACAGAGGGTTATGGATTGTATATGCAGTAGCCAGTTGTTTCATGTTTTTCTTTGTGTGTTGTTGCTGGGGGAGGGGAGATGTCTATAGACACCCTCCCCCATCAGGGCTCTTATAATCTTTCCACCCTCCTCTTTTGCAAAGTTCCCTGAGTCATGGTGGGTGAGTTTTATGTCTGCTTTCCTGTTAAGATCTTTCTGGATTTCTGCTTTTGACAATGTTCAGTATCCTCAGGGTCTGTCTCCATTACCCGTTCATAGGGTATCTGATTTGCAGTGGAGGTAGCTCTTTTGCTCATCTCACCATTTCCTCAAAGGTTTTGTTTAGGCCCTAGATGAAGTGTTAGGAGTGGTTCATCTCCTGCCTGGAGTCATCCATCATCTCAGGTCCTGTTGGTGGAATTGGGTTGCTCACAGTTCTCCTTGCCTTGTGAAAATTACACACAGAATCTCCAAGGGAGAGTGAGATCAGTACAGGTTAAATGAGATAAACATTGTTAAATTGGCAAGATTATAATGGGTGTAGCCTCTCTGTAGACCCTTGGTTAATGAGGGTTTCACTTTGGAGTCTGGGTTCTGAGTCTCCATAAGAATTTGCCTTGGATTCCTGTTCCAGCTAAAGGGTTCCTTGCCACTGAGTGGATCTCTTAGCCAATCTGTAAGTGCCCTTCTTGGCTTGCTGGTCACAGCTGTGCCCTGAGATAAACAAGCATTTCAAGGCTTAAACTCAGTCCAGCTATAACAAACCTAAACAATAAGGTTACATTTCCTCTGCAGCCATGCTATTCTATACAGAGTCATGTAGCCCCCCTCAATTTATCTATGCAAATTAGCATCCAAAGGGTACTGGCCCCTAAAAATCAACTCATGAAATGTCCACAGATCCTGCCCCTACCAATCCCCTTGCTGCCTATGCCCCTACCTCTGCCTTTTCCTCTCTATAAACAACTTTTATCTATACAATAAACGAGAACTGTCCACTGCCACGTTCTCCCAGGTGTCTATGCCCGTCGGCCTACAGCTATCCCTAGACTGCTCCCCACCCAGCTCCATGGATGAACCAGGGCTTTCGTGTACAATGACCTCCGCAGTAATCCACAGACCGCAAGGGAGATCCAAAGCAGTCCTATATGCTCCTCTTCACCCACCATATCCCAGTTGGGGGGATTGGAAAGATCATCCTGATATCCTCCTGACAGGTGCTGTGAGAGAACTTTTCTCTCTAGTTAGGGTAGGAACAAGGCAGGGTGCCTGAAGGCAGGTGCAGTTTGAGTGGGAGGTTTGTAGGGGTATTATTTCTTCAGTGATTGATCTGTGTGTGGTTTGAGCTTGGTTGGCTTGGAATAGCACAGGTGTGGATGTTGAAAAGCCTAGAGGGCAGTTCCCACAGAGGCTGAAGCCACCATGACTAAGCCTGGAGGTGCAGCTTGAGCTGCAGCTGGGGTCAATTCTTCAGCAGCTGGAACCAAGACATCTGGAGGCACTTCTGGCTGGTTGTGTGATTGATCTGGAACTTTCTCACGGCCATTTTCTTGAAATCAACCTGAAGTATCTTATGGAACAAAAGGGTTTACTACAGTTTAAAGTTTTAAGGAGAAGTTTCACCATGGTCTGGAAAGCGTGACAGAGCAGAAAACCAGGCCATTCCTTCTTGGCACAGCCATAGAAGCAGGAATATTGAACTAGCCAGCATTGGCAAGTGTACTATGGAATTCCATCCCTAAGCCTGATCTAATAACACATCTCAATCAGCAAGGCTCTACCTCCCAAAGCCTCCACAACTTTCCCTTATTGCCACCAGCTCACAATCATATATTTAAAAACACAAAAACCTATGGAAGAAATTTTATTCAAACCACCACAGACCTACTTATACTTCTGCCATTTTTATTACATATTTATATAAAGCCTAATTTTCAGCATTGATGATTATAAATTCAAAGTATCAATCAACTCTGACATATTTGAATATGCTTTATGTCCCACAGAATCACATTTTCAACCAATATTGAACTCTGTGTAAAAACAAACAAGCACATCTATTTCATTTGTCAATAGTAGATAAATGTTTTTTCATCTTTAATAAATGGCAAAACCATAGGAATTCATACAATTATTTTAAAGTAAATTTATTCATGATTTAAAGAAATTTAATGAATACATTTTTCTTCTGTATATTTATTTTATAACTGGGGTCTCACATAAAATTATCATGAATGACTAGTGGTAAGAGGAAAAGCGGTTAGGAGCCCTGGTGAAATACACCAGTTACATTGTTCTCTGCTTTGATTTGCTGCTGCGATTTTCATCATTGGACACTTCACACAACTGGTTCAGCTATCAGCTCTGACTATAAGGCTTTCTGAGGATGATTTCAATTGACACACTGTCACTTTGTCATTCACTCACCACACTCACTTCCTCCCTTCTTCTACTTTCCAGCAGGTTCATTCTGGATCAATATATTTTGACCGGTTTAGACCTTTTCCATTCTCAGATATTTGTTGAGCCCTTTAAATTTTGCATGTTCCTCAAATAATGAGATAGACTTAGGGAAGGCAAAAGTTAATTTGTCTAGGAATATTTTTTTTTCTGCAGACTGGATTTCTACCAAAAATGATTTGCTTCTTGCAAAGTTCCACAGAAACTGTTTATAACTAAGGGCTTGAGACAAAAATCAATATTAGTCAACAAATATTGATCCAGTCAGGATGTAAGCTGGTTTTCTCCACAGAAATGTGGAGTAGGGCTTCAGCCAAGTATTTGCCACGTCTTATTGAGACTGGATGGCAGTAACCAACCCCAACATGGCAGTGGTTGCTGCAGTTCACAGCTGAAGAATAAGACTTTTTCTCCATCCCCTGGAGTGCCCTGTGCGCTTGGCTTAAAAGAAAAAAGAATGCAGAGGCCAACATACAAAAGGCTATTCCTTCTCTCTGAGTTTTCCTAATTAACATTATGCCTCTCATGTATATTCTTTGATTGCTTAACCCTTCCCAAATGACTCACTTATTAGGGAATATATCCCACCTTGTCATTAGACACACTGAAGGAGAGATATGAGAAAACCTCAAAAGCCATTTATCCTTTGGCTGCACTTAAATTCAACAAAGGTACACCAAACTCATTGTATTTGCCAACTCTCCCCCTGGAAATCATTATATTCAAGATAATGGAAATCAGCTCTTTTAGAAAGTCTGGTTCAGGGGTGCCTGAGGCTCCTGCTTCTAGATCTCTGGTGCTGGTATATAGCCATCTCTCCCCAGACCCCTTCTCCTCCATGCCTTGCCTTTTATCCATTATTTCTGCAACTTTTCTGGCATTCTACAGTCATATTTGTATTCTTTTGATAGAACCCTGTGTACCAAACCACCAGTTAGATTGAATATTAGATGAATGTCACTCCTCGTTTCTGTAAATAAATGTCTGAGTGGTGTCACTGGAATTTAGCAGGTTTTGGGTTATGGCATAGACTAATAAATGATCTAACATTTATTTTTTCTTTTCTCTCTCTCTTTCTTTCTTTCTTTCTTTCTTTCTTTCTTTCTTTCTTTCTTTCTTTCTTTCTTTCTTTCTTTCTTTCTTTCTTTCTTTCTTTCTTTCTTTCTTCTTTTTTTAATTCACAAGTCTGCAGGTACTTACTGGAAAAAGTCTCACTGTAGCCAAGGCTGACTTGGAATTCACTATGTAGTCTCAGGGTGACCTTGAACCTGAACTCATGGCAACCTTCCTATCTTTGCCTCCTAAATACTGGGATTAAAAATGTGTGCCTCCATGCCTGGATAAAGAAAAATATCCAGTTAAAACTTTTTATTTGTTTATTATAAGGAGAAAGAGAGAGAGAGAGAGAGAGAGAGAGAGAGAGAGAGAGAGAGAGAGAGAGAGAGAAGGTTACTGCAAACTCCAGATGGCATGGGCCAATCTGTACATCTAGCTCTATGCTCTACGTGGGCATTGGTGAATTGAACACAAGTCATTAGGCCCTTCAGGCAGGTTCCTTAACCACTGAGCAATCTCTCCAGTTCCAATTTATTATTTTTTAAATGTGTGAGCTAGAGAATCTTCCTCTCTCTTTCCTTCCATCCCTCTTTACTTTGCTCTCCCTGCCCCGATTTCATGGGTGTTGAATTAGACAGGAAGAAAATGATAATGCAAAACACAGAGAACATAATTATATGTAAACAACTTCCTGATAACATAAGAGGAATGAACTGCAAATAAATGTATAAGTATTGGCTTTTAGAATGATAAAGCATACCTTCTTCATGGGAAGAGGTGTATGTGGGTACATATAGAGGCTTGCTTTTTTTATAACTAGTCCTAAAAATTAAGAAATATCCTGATCGCTTTAGGTGATTTTGAAGTACCATGTATAAGAAGGCTGATAGAATTGGAGGTCTTTAATGAGTTTGAGAATTATCATTTTACAAATGTATGAGACTAGTCCTGTGACTGTCTTCACACTCTTCTCTGCAGGCAGGAGTGATGGAATTTACAGGAACTCATTAGCAGCATTTGGATTTAAGGCAGGTAATGTAAGTTAGAACAGTGGGAAAGTAGGGAGGAAAGACTAGACCAATGAATACATGCATGTTTTGGAAATGACAAATAAACCAATGAATGAATTATATTCTGAGATGTTTAGTACTTTGCAAAGGTGTAGCATTGAGTTAATTTATGCCAAGTTTCCACCCTTTATTCTATATTCCTTTAATACGTGCAACTTATAACACAGGATCATGCTGTATTATTTGTTTCTTATCTTGCTTAATTTCTTCCAAGACTTTCTGAAGAGTAGTCTTCAATTTTCCTGGAAATCTCTGGACATTTTCCAAGGAAGAAAATACCCCATTTTTCTAGAAATGTATTATGATCACTGGTAGCAATCATTGATACTCTACTTCTCACTTGAATAATAAATAATTTATTGAATTTAACTATTTAATATACATGGGCTATGTATGTCACTCAGTTGGAAGAATGCTTACCTACCTTGTGCAAAGTCCTCAGTTTGATCTTCAACACCATGAGTTAGTGGAGTCCACACCCATGTACTTAGGAGGTGGAGGCAGGAGAATGAGAAGTTTAATATGAAAAGCTACATAGTGAGTTCAAAGCCAACCTGTGATATATTAGTCTATTACCAAAAAATTCAACATATATAGAATGTATTCGGTTGGATTACTTAGATTTACAGGTTATTGTCTGATATATAGAAGAAGCACCCACACAATGTTTATAAAGGAAAAGTCTGAAATACAGTGCCATTTTTACCTGAATTTACTTATACTTGAAAATCCTTTAACTGTTAAAGTTTATGCCTCCACTAAGATAAACACATGGAATGTATTTAAATTTTAAGGTATAAATTTAGAAAATATGATTCGCTTACAAATTCTTGACGCATGTGATACAGATACAATTACCCAAGCAAACGCTAAAGTATAAGTAATGGCAATATGCACTGTGAATATGGCTCTTTATGATGTATGCCATACATTAGTAAAACTGTAGCTCTTACAAAAATAGCATCTGAATTATTTCCTAGTTTAACAATAGAGGACTGTTTCAGTTGGCCCTCTGATGTCTGAGATCTGTAGGAAAAATTGTATGTAACCTCATTGCAGTGTACTGATTTTTTTATGCCCAAATTTATGCCCAAGCTAAAAGCTACACTTTTTGTTTATGCCCAAGCTAAAAGCTACACTTTAGGACACATTTATATATTTTCAGGCACATTTCTGGGCCCATTTTTGACCATTAACAATAAAGAAGATGTGCGAAAGCAATTATTTGTTCTGAGTAAATATAGAGACACAATTTTGTTGTTTTACAAATCTTGTTTGAAATGTCTAGTGGTTAAAGACTTCATTGAAATGACCTGTCATTCATAGAAAAACACTTTTAACAGTTTAATAAAGCAAGATATGAATCGCTGCTTACATGTTTACCTAAATTTTTTTTCATAATCATAAGACTGGTACTTATAAAAAACACATCATAGTATTCAAGAAACAGTATTTTTTAAAAAATACTCTATTGCATTAACACATGTTTTATACTTAAAAACATGTCTATTGACAATTATGGAGTTTAAATTTGAAAATAGTTGCATTTCATTTAATTCCAGTGAGAATTTCTATATGGACATACCCCTTCCAAGTGTGGGAGTTTAGGACAGACCCCACACAATGTCGCCAAGCTCCTCCTCAACCCCTCCGGATCAGAGCTTTGCCTTGCCTCCTGCAGGACAAAAGAAAAAAAATGGTATTCTTGTGGGTATTCTTGTTTAATTTTTTTCATAAAAATGTAGATTTTTTTTGATTCCACACCTCAAATACCCTAACAGCAGTTAGGGTTATTTCTTCAGAGGGGGCATTGTGACAGTTTCAGGCAGGTTCCATAGATCCCCCACCCCTTGAGTGGGAGGTGTCTAGCTAGAACTCAAAACCTAAGTGGTAAAACTGATTGGTCAGGTATGAACCAACCACCTGTCTCCCTTACCACCTGGGGCAAGAAATACTCACTGAACAGATGATCTGTCTCTTCTTCCCTCACTTGGTCTAACAGAAGGACATAGTTAAGGGCTGTGGTGAGGGGCTGGATTTCTTTTCCACACAAACCTTTCCTTCTCATGATCTTTTCTTTTCCTGTTTGTTTAGTTAAACAGTATAGATTTTGTTAAAACCTCTCCTACGTGTTCTCCCCACACTGGTGGCTGGAGATCTCTGTAACTTCCCATTTTCCTTGAAATAAAGTCTCTCACTATACCTTTACCTCTGGTTGTCTATGATTTTAATTCTTTTACTTTGCAGACAAGAATTTGGGCACTCTTTAAATTCTGACGTGCACTGGAATTTTTTCTGGGTATTATCTAAATTCTAATCCCCAGCTCAATCTGTTACACAAAGGCTTGTAAAGAGAATCCATTTCTTTTTATTCCAGCTTTCAAAGACACTTGCATCAAGGTCCCATCTTCCATCCTGAGTATCTATAACCTCAGCTTCCATGATCAGATTTCCTTTCTCTGCTTTGAAACTCTTGTCTCGCTTATATGACACCTCGTGGTCATCTTGGTCATAGCTGAGTAATAATCTAAGACAAACTCCTCCCATTTTTTAAATATTAACTTCATCACACTTGAAAAATCCTTTTATTCTATGTATTCACAGGTTCTGAAAGTTACAGCATGGATATTTAGAACTCATTATTCAGTCTACTACACTCAGAGAACATGGTGATATGCTCCAGAATGTAGCATTTTTATCGAATGATTTGAAGATTAATGACTATCATTATCTGTCTGGATTATAATTAGTGAAAATTGTTAATACTTTCCATGGTGTTATAAACCTTATTCAACCTGATATTTTAATCCATCTGTGCTGCTAAGAAATTCCAACTGAGCTAATTCATTTTGAATATGAAATAGTGTAATAGTTTTGCAAATTAATGTACTCAGAATTTATTCAATTGGATGACACATTTTGTGTTAGACATTTTGCAATGGGTTGTGGATAAAAAAATGCTAAACTGTGATCTCTGTCACAGATTAATAAGACCCCATGGGGAGTATGACGGAAGTGCAATGCAAGGGTTGGGCATGTGTGTTTTTACAATGTAAAGGGAAATAAAACACAATGAGGAAACAGAAGACAACGGTTGGCTTTGATGTGGAACCCTCCTAATGACTTTATCAAAAAATTATGAATTAGATGTTTTGGAAATGAAAAAGATTTTTTATGAATACAGATAAAGAAAGAAGAGAAAGAAAGCATTCTAGGGAATGAGAACTGTTTATAAGAGGGGCAGAAAGCACCAAGAGGAAGATAAATCCTATGTGATGTGATGGTGCGGATACTGACCTTTAAAGATAGGTTAGATCAGAGATTGGAGATATTTTAATGTCATAACTATGAGTTCAATGTCTGTCAAAACAGAATCCACTACATTATTCTAAAATGAGATGAAATGTATTTAGAGATAGGAATGTAGTGAGGATCTGCTCTATTGCAGACAGTATACCAGGTGTGAGATGCACAAGCAGCTTATACTGCAAAGGCTATCGATCAATCTTTCATCTACCTATCTGTCTTCTATCTATCCATATACCTTCATCATGGTCTATCATCCATCGTTTACCATCGGTCTATATGCAGTTATTCTACTTACTAGCATTGATAACTGTACGTTGACCTGGGTGGGAAGAACTTAAATCATCTCAGTGGAATTTTCCTTTATCCAGAAGGGGGCAGCACAACTACTGTTAAAGAAGGCCTTTCCCAAAATGTGCCCCTAAGCAACTGTTTGCAAATGAGAGGCTGGATTTTATAATAAGTTTTCATTTTAATTTTAAGCAAATTCCCAAGAAAAGTTTCTCATTTAGAAATCCATAAATTCTTTCTGTCCATGGATCACCCAGTACTGAGGTGACTCAGGCTCCTTTACTCATCCCAAAACCTGATGGAAAATATTCTCCTTCATCCCTAGACCTAGATCTCACCGGTTCTAAATGGATTTCCTGAGACTGTTACCAGATTGACCTTTTGTTGGTTTGTTGTTTCCCCACCAGTTCACCTGTATTTGTGTTAGAATAACATCCTAAACCATTTGGATGTCAGTGCCCCCCAAGATGCCCAAGGCGTGACTCCCAGTGCGCCTTTGATTGATGTCCCTTGGAATGTCTTTTCCAATTAGTTCTCTTTCTTCACAAACATAAGAAACAAAATTAGATCAGAGCGATCTTTAGATGGAATTGAATGGATGATTTAGTGCCTGTCTGTTTTCCTGGGATCCAACCACTAAACGATTTCTGAAAATATACGTTTTTTGACATTGTTTCAGCTGGCCTATCTTCCTGCAGCATGGTTTTCTCATGATAGTCACTCAAGTATCTCTTGCTTGCTCTTCCCTTGATGTGGCTGATGTCACTTTCTCTTGTTTCAAATGGGCTCATTTGTATGACTTTTAATGCAACACACTTCTATAATTATCCAATGCCTTGCTTTTACATCCAATAATTATTTAGCCAGATTGCTTCAAAAGTGGTCCTATGGAAAATTCCATCAGTAGACACAAGTAGGCAGTACGTGGGAATCTGCCATTTCATGTTAGGATACATGGGAGAGTGGTCACATAGCTTATTATTTGAAAGTACCTTTGTGACGCTACTAAAGCTACTAAAACAGAACTGATTTTAGGCTTGAGTTTTTCACTGAAGACAATGATATATTTTAACAGATGACCTGGATTTCTCTGGAAGGGCTGAGCTCATGATGAACCTGTGCTTTGTATACTCACCAGCTTCATTCTATTTATCTGTATAACAGATATGGAAAATCTTATGCAGCTGAATACAACTCTGATGTCCCTTAGAGTACCAGTATGTCCCATAGATTCAAATCAAGATGACTGGAGATTTCCAGCTCTCTGGCTGGTTACATTCACTCTGACTTGCAGCATGTGATTCAACTGCATTGTTAATAAGTATTTCTAAGATTGGAACATTTTAAGATGGAACTTTATAAAGGATGCCACCAACCATTAGAATCTATGAGCACTCAGTAGGCAAATATCAAGAGCCAACTATATTTTAATTTTATTTTTTAGTTAACACACATAGAAGTGTGTTATATTTGGATTTTCTTGCATATACATCAATATAGTTTGTTAATATTGTCCCCAATGCCCTCCTTCATGCTTCCTGTCCCTCTCTGGTTGGTCCATGGCTTCTCTCCAAAGAGTCCTTTCTCTGTTCATGTCCACTGCCCTCTTTTTCTCCCCTTCTTTTTAGACTTCTTTCTTCCTCCTTACAGACCCCTTTCTCTATCTATCTATCTATCTATCTATCTATCTATCTATCTATCTATCAATTTTTTTCATATCTTGCCCAAACATATACATCTCTCTCTATATATAGATAGATATGCATATATATTTAAATTTAAGTTCTATATATTCTGAATGTAATTTATTTCTTTTAATTTGGTTTCGAGTTCTATTCATTAGCTGAATAAAATTCCATTGTGTATATTACCAAATTTTCTTTAACCATTCATCTGTTGGTATTCTCCTGGTTGCTTCCATAGATTTGGCTATTAATTACAGTGAGAAAATGAACATCGGTGTGCAAATATGTTGGTATTGCTAAATGGGACACAGAGGACATAGGGTTAAAGGAATGTTGAACAGGTTTGAAACCCCAGTAAATTCGGTAGGCGTTTCCCAGCTCCATCCTAACCCTAAAACTCCAGGCTCTCTAAGCAAGCCACAATGAATACAGGTTCGCACCCCCAGGTGTCTGGAAGGTGACAGTTCATTTGCTCTGCCATCTGATAGGACCCTCAGGTCACGTCCATATGCAAAACAGGCATTCACAGGTCACTGATCACTGCCAATCTCCTTTGCCTGTTTCTGCCCTTGCCTCTAACCAAGGGTGTTCCTACAATAAATGGGAAATCTTTCCACCTCATTTCCCCGGGTATCTTTGCCTATTACTGAGCTGAGCACATGGGAACCATGTTCCCCAAGGGAGCCATGGGGGACCCGAACAGGGTGGGAGGGCGAGAGAGCAGAAGCACTCCCCGCTCTGCTCCCTGCTCCGAAGGCCTGAGCTGAGTGAGCCAGGCCCTAGGCACATCCCTGTCCTGCCTTCTGCCTGGCGCCCACCGAGGACCAGAAGCCTCGCCTGCCAGCATTCAGGATTATCTGAAAACAACACAAATAAATTTGTGGTGTCCAGAGACCACAAGTGGTATAGCTGATCATATAGTAATTCTAATTCTAATTTTCTGAGGAAAATCCATACTGATTTTCATGGTGGCTGCACCCAAGTGTACTCCTACAACATCTTATCCTGTCTTTTCTTTAAGCTTCATATGTTAATGTTTTCATTGGTTAAAATTTTTGTTTTATAGCCTTATTTTAATGAAATCCATCCCACAAGAAAACTATATTTTAGTAATAACACCTTAGCATATCTTTACCAAGTATTACACATATTTGTTAGTTATGACTGTAATTTATAGTAATGGCTAACACTTATTATACCTTTATACTTAAAAAAATTCTGTACATATTTATGTAGCTCATATTTGAAGAAGGTAGATTTTTTACATATGACCTAGACCCTTTTAAAAATCAGCAAGTCTAAAGCATTGTTACTGCTGTCTCATATAAACATTTCTATTCATATGCAAAATACATGTATCATATTTATTCATTCATTGATCAAAACTGCTGATTGATTTTGCTATTATACAACATATATTTTAAATTCAAATCCTTTTGCTGCATTGTTATGCAGAAAAGTTTACCTAAATTTAATGAAATATTCTAATTTTTCCAAATAATCCTCCAAGGATTAAGAAAAATAAAGTTAGTTATTTGGTATATCTATGTTATAGTCAGTGACCATATGAAAGTCCTATCTTATTTGCTTCACACTAGCTTGCCTTTTTGAGAAAAATATAAATTTCAGAATTGTACAGTCTATCAAGTCTGTAAACTAATTACTTTCTCAATCATTTCAGTCATTGACTATGTCAATTTCAATAAAATTGTACTGTTTTTATAACCAAAATTAATTTTCAATTAAGTTGGTTTTATTCTGTTGAGAAAAAAGATTTCGTTGATCAATTTTTGAAAAGGCTAATTAGTCTTGCACTCCTATTGTTAGTCTCACTCATTCATACTATATATGGAATGGCTTATTTTGTGATTCTAGATGTCTATTTTCAAAAGAAATACTGAATTACAATTTTATTATCATATCCATGTGTGTTTATGCATGTATGTGTCTGGTGTGTGTGTGTGTGTGTGTGTGTGTGTGTGTGTGTACTGCCTCAATGATTGACTAAATGACTAAGGCCTGCATCATATAAAGAACTTTAGTTTTGACTACACTTCTGGTTTTTTTTTTGTGTGTGTGTGTGTGCTTGTGTGAATGAGAATGTATAGAGTTAATTCATTTATAAAAAATATTTATTTACTTATTTGCAAGTGTGTATATGTGTGAGCATGTGAAGATCTCTTGTTATTGCAAAAAGAATATCCATTCAGCATTATAAGGATGGCAGAGAATTGAACTCTGGCCAACAGGTTTTGCAGGCAAACACTGTTTCCACATGCATATGCCACTTTATGCATCTGGCTTTACTTAGATACTGAGGAATTGAACCCAACTAGTAAGGCTTTGCAGGCATGCACCTCCACTTCTCAAACATCTCTCCAGGCCCCTCTAAGTATTTTACTTAAAAAGTATATTTATTTTCAAGTAGGGAGGGAAAAAGAAAGAGGGAGAGAGGGGGGATGAGCATGCCAGGGCCTGCGGCCACTGCAAATAAACTCCACATGCATGAACCAATTTGTGAATATAACTTTTTTGGGTACTTGTAAAATTTTATAAACTTTTAGATAAATGAATGATTTAAGTTGCTTAAAGATTAATATTTATCTTAAGATATTTTGATACATGCAATTAATACTTTTAAATTAAAATCTAATTTATCTTAATACTTTCTAGAAAAGTAGTATAGTGCTTATAATTCACATAAAAACTATATTATTCTTATCTTACCATATTTGCTGTCTCTAAGTATTTGAAAAGCAAATTATAACGTTCCTCAGATTAAATTAGTTAGATTTTCAAAATGCACCAAGGGAAAGAATGTAATGAGATAACATAACACAAACAATTAACTTTCAAATGTTGAAGTCATTTTGGAATGCTATTGACCTTCCTGGATATAATTAAGGTGTCAAAGGAAAACACATCTTAAACTCCTATATTCTAAAATAAAATAGTTTAATTTGTAATTTTGTCTCAAAGAGAAAACACAAATGGTATTTCTATTGGAATAACAAAACAAATATAATTATACTTACTTCTAAATGAATTAGTATAACCATACAAGCTCACTTTTAAGAGTTCATTTAGGAACAAATGTCTTAATGGACGAAATAAGGTAAAAACAAGGATAATAATTAGAACACATTTTTATTTTATCAGATTATGTTTTCTGAAAAGTTTCTGCCATACATTAAGATATCTTTCTTAATTGGAAGATAGCTCTAGGTGAATGATTACATCAATTCTATGCAATCAATTCTTTTCTATGTGTGAAGCTCTAAATAAGTTATGTGAGAGAAAGAATCAATATTGTGCACAGTAGGCAGTGAAAGATAATTCGGAAAACAAATATTAAAGGGAAAAGTTTCTTGGAGTGGTCAATCTGATGGTGTCAATAGAAGTAAGGGGAAAACAAATTAATTCGGGTACAGGGGGAACTGTGACGATTATGAGGGCAATACTTAGTGAAGGTAAACATGCACCTATATTATGGGAAGATTTCCACACACATAGTAGACAATTTCACACAGAGAGACAAAATGAACATATGTCTAAGAATATTCACAACATTGTTCATAGGAATGAGAAGTTTGACGTAATTGAAGATCCATTAAAGTAAAATATTGTGCATTTATTCTGTGACATTTTACATAGCAGTTAGAATCAGACATCTTTGCATTAATGATATCATTTCTACCCTGTGTGGATTAATACTATGGATTACAGAACCCAGGTTATGACCCTGATTTGACGACATGAACGATAATATTTGGTGTTTATCAGCCATGGTTGTAGCTATTCTATTTCTTTGTGAGGCATTCATTTTTAACATTTTTCACTAAAATTTTAAGTATCTTAAATAATGTTAAGTAAATACAAACAGCTATGCTCATAAAGTTAGTAAATACTTTAATAATTATTTTTTGTGTAAAGATCTTGACATATAATTTTGCTCTGCTCGCAGTTATGGATGAAGATAACATGTATCCATTAAAGTTTGAAAAAAGACTTCTAAACTGAGGTTTACTCATTTAATAATTAAAGATGTATTGATTCGATTTGTAGATTTATCTAATGAACAAAATTCTCACATAATTTAAAAGAAGAAACTTTTGAGGCCAAGAAAACTTCCAGGCTGTTACAATTATTAGATGGTAACTTTGGCACAGATCTGGGATTAAAAACAATATTCTCATTATTACTTCAGGCATATTTCTGCCATGCTATCCTTTCTTTTCAGATACAGAGCATTATTTTTCTATGTTGTTATTGTTCAAGATATTCATTTATGTCAGTAGTTAAAATTCAGACCTGGAAGGTCTGGGTGGGCCATAAAATCGAACAAAGAGAAGCAACGGAAAGGAAGAGGTGGGCATGATGTGTCTAGGGGTGCACACTGGAAATGAGGGCCTAGCAGAAAAGGTGGCCTCTACTTTGCTGCATTGCACCCAATGGCTTTTGAAAGTTCCAAGTGGCCAGATAGGTTTTGCTTTTCTATTTCACCTATCTTTATTTTTAAGTTATCTCCAAGACAAAACTGAATAAGATAAAAACAAGATAAAATCCATACAGGAGATAGATTTGGCCTGCAAGCTGCCAGTTTATAATCAAAATTTATACCATTTCCTGTGCAACCACAAGGAATAATAGCATTATTCGATGAATGAAAAAAATCACCTAATGCAACATCACTATCTTCAGTGCAAAAACTTAATGAAAGAAAATGAAATGAAGTACATTAATGAAAGCTTTCAAATCAATGAATTAGTGGAAAAATTGATTCATCATCATTAAAATATATTCCTTTAGGGTCTTGAAACATCACTGCATATGTGAAGTATTCACTTTAATTTAAGGTGAACAAAGGTTGACATAATTAATTTCATCACAAAGTGTCTGACAAAATAAAACTTTGGGTAGCTGGTCAATACAGCCACATTGTATATTGATCCACTAAGCTCACTCATGAAATGCTGACAAATCTCCTTAGCTCTTGACATAATCAAGCACCTTGTCAATTTCTTCATTAATAATTCAGTGTTGATGAACTGTCTGGCAGTTTCTCCCAGAACTGGTCATTGATTCTCATGAAGTAAATATAATGCCCACAGGCAATTGTCCTTTCTTGCAGGTGTGTTTGCTTCACTGGCTAAAATGTAATGCAGAGTGGAAGTGACATAATATACATAGATACAATTTATCCTTATCTTGTTGTATTTTTTAAAATTAATATCTTTATTATGAATAAATATATACTAATGACTAATGACCAGGATTGGAGGTCCCAGAACCTACATAAAGCCAGGTGCACAAAGAGGCACATGCACCTGGAGTTCATTTGTAGCAGCTGGAGATCCTGACACACCCATTCTCTCTATCTCTGTGTCTGTCTGTCTTCTTTCTATCTCTCTCTCTGCTGGCAAATAAATAATAAATAAACACATATGTTTTTTAAAAATCAAAACATTTCTCTTCCACATCATGGCAGAGGTTACACAAACAAACCAAGCAGATATAATTAGATTCAAATGGATGCCAGTGAGCTCTGAGGACCCTCTTTTCTAAGGTCACAACAGTATGTCCATCTGTAGGAAGAAACACTGCATGATTCCATCTGCTGAGGCCTCTTAGTAGGAGAACTTTTCTAGAACACATACCTTCGTTTTAACCTCATCTGGCTTGTTGCTCTATCATATCTATTATCTGTCTGCCATTTCTTTCTGCCTATCTTTAACCTTTTCTGTCATCTCTCAGTAAAGTATTTTCCAACATATTATGGGACATCTGAATGGCTGTCTTCCCTACCGGCTTTGCCCACAAAGCATTGGCATCGCCCTCTTTGGGAGGGGTGCACTGATCAATTCACCGTAGTGCATTAAGATTCAGCTAGGACTAACAAAGCCATATTTATTCTCTTTCCTTTTTTCTCCTGGACAATTTGGAAAGTTTTCTAAGAAATATCCTATACACATGCATGGAAAAATTCACACACTATACATGTATAGGTATACAAATGTTCTCAGACAAAAATTTCAAGCAGCCAGGACAAGATTTGAGAATGTCAAAAGCACTCCTTTGTCTTTGTTATAATCAATGACTTGGTCATCTTTGGACTGCTAAAACAAAACACCATATAACCTACATGCCTTAAAAGTCCCAGAAACTCAGATCTCACAGTTCTGGAGAAGTATTGGGAAACCCTAGAACAAGATGTCAACAGACTGGGTGCTTGGCAATGCTTGGTTCTTCCTCTCCCTCCCCCAAAACACAGAAAACATCTTGGCATTGTATTCTTCTTCTATGATAGAAGGGCAGAAAGTATCTCTGGGGCCTTTCAAAAAAAATATGGGCCTAATCTCATTCACAAGTGCCCTGTCCTTATGACCTAATAACTGCCCAAAGTCTGAACTTCTGATAATGTTGAATTGGGGCTTAGATTTCAACATACAATTTTGGGGAGAATCATAAATATTCAGGCCAGAGTTTTTTGCTTAGTCATTTAGCTTTTGCAGTGGAGACATTTTTTAAATTTTTTAATCCTATGTGCAGGACTTGGCTATGGGACAAACAACTTTACACTTTCAATGTAAGTGAAGCAAGTATTCCTAGAAGCTGGTGGAGAGACAAGGAAATTAAGAGGGGAAGAAAGGGAATTAACAGAGAAAACTAAAATACTCCAAGTGGAAAATGACAAGGACACAAAACATTGTGCCAGATTGAAGGCATAATGTGTAGTGCTCTGCATATGCTAAATTTTGCATCACTGGGTAACAAATGCTGATGTGTAAAACAGAATGTTGGATACTTGTCAAAAGTTTAAAAACAGAAATAAAGATTTAAGCAATTCTAGCCTGTGCATAGCACTTAAAGTCATTTGTACAGTAAGCAAATTTTCAGAGGAAGAGGATTAAAGAGAAGAAAGACATTTTCAGGGTAGAGCTTGTAAACACTAAACATTTGGGCAGAGAAAAGGAAGCTCTTGAATCAGAAGAGCAAGGAGGAAGGAAATGGAATGAAAGTGTCATAAAAGCCAAGAAGGTGACAGTACCTGCGACAACATTCCAGGAATAATTAAAAATAAATCAGGATCAAACAGATTCTTGGTTATATTAGCACATTATTATTGTGCACAACGATGGTTTCATGGCTATGATCGCAAAAGAAGGAATTAAATTACCAACTAAAGTCGAGGAATAGATCTGAGTAAATTTTTGCCAAAAATCTATATTTCACAAGTCAAATTATAGACGAATGTATGCACTCTATTGAAACATCTGCATATGTTAAGATGTCTCTCTAAATAGGTTAGGAAAACCAGGCACTTGGTTTTTCTACCTAGTTTGATCCAAAAGGTAAAGTTTCCCCAGAGATGTTGTTTAGAATTAACAAGACCAACTAATTACATCTAATTAGGTCAACCTGCATGAGATAATTAGCATAATTAATTTAGATGTTGAAATACCCCAAAGGGAGACAGTATTGTATATTTGTGGAGAAAACTTCCGTAAGGAAAGAAGGAAAGGGAAAAAGGAAATGTTTCTTTTTTAATGAGTCATGCTCTGTATTTCCATTAGCAAATATGGCATGCACTCATTTACATTTCCAGACCTATTTGAAAAGACATATATGTGAAGATGTGTATGCATAAAAACTTACTGACAGGGATAAGAAAGACATAATAAAAGATTAACAAATATTCTTATTTGGAAGCTGCAGTGACATAAAGACTTCTGTATTTCCAGAAATGGATTTTAATTTTAGAAAAGTGAGATACAGTAATTTGTCATAGTCCTTTATATATTAGCAGGACTTTCCTTATTTAAATGTGTCCCTCCATTTCTAAATATATTTAAAATATCTTTCCCACCAAGTTCTGTTTTGTTTTAGGGTGATAATTATCTTTGTGGTCTATTTAGGAGCTATCTGAAAATGTTATTTTGTTAAACATGTCAGAAGAAACAAACATGTAATTTGGCATATGTTAATTTAAACAAAGGTCTTTAGATTATAGTATTTGGGTCAGTAGTTTTATTAATTTTGTGAAAGCATTCCACTCATTTGACTCATTTGAAGCTGAAATAAGAAACAAACCTGTATTGAGACACTCAGCATTGTTTATTGTGGAGAACAACAGTAATACTGACTTTGACACTAGGAGAATCATCTGAATACCATTGGTAGACATTTTTTCAAATGGAAAAGCCTAGTGTTTAAGAAAACAGATAGTTTTAAATCAGACAAAATATAGCAAGTGTTTCCTACTTTAGGTTTATATGTCAGTAGTATAAATTAATTATACTATAATTTATTTTAATGTTTTTAAAAAATCCTACACAAAATCAAATATAAATATACAAATCAATAAATCATCAGGTGTACCTGGATATTAATATGATTCTGGTCAAGAAATTGTTGATTCCATGTCCTTAACTATGCTTTAAAATTATCTCCCCCTTCCTTGTCATTTCAGAGATCAAACCAACGTACAAAGCATTCAAACCTTATGGGTTCTGATTCTAGGTCCCAGAATCCAGAATACTAAACTTTCTTTCTTTGAAAAAAAATCTCAGCCATTTTCATATACCTAGTACAAATTTCTTTATTATTGAAATCAAACTTCAGTATGTCATATTGTTACAGTGAATGTACCAATTTTACCATACTCTTATTGAATGAAACCCAATCTTCATTCAAAGATCCTTAGTTTTTATCTAATGTACTTATGTTCCAGGACCCAATAAGAATACTGTCTTACATTTCATGGCAATGTATCTACATTCAGGCTCCTCTTGGCTGAGATGTTTTTAGACTATCCTTGCTTTTGATAATCTATACAGATTTGAAATATACTGGTCATATATTTTGTAAATTAGTCCTCATAGTGATTTTCTAATATCTTTGACATGACTGGGTGGGCTGTGCCTTTTTAGAAGGGAGATCATAGGTATAAAATGTCTTTGTCATCATGTATAAAGGCACACACTTCCAGTGTGACTTTCTAAAGTTGACACTGACCTTGACCACCCCATTAAGGGTTCAGTTTCCAGGTTATTCCTCCCCCCCTTTTTACTAACTGTACTCTTTCAAAAGAATTCACTATGGAAAGTCACGAGGAAGGATTAAGAAATAATGTTCCATTTCACTGAGGGATCTAGAATTGAAATAAATTATCTGGATTTCTCTGGATAGAGATTTTTGTTTTTATTTTCATTTATTTTGTTATCAAATTATATATTCTACAAAGTCCTGCTCAGTTAAACTAGCCTTACAGTCAAAAATCAAAACTCTACATGTGCCTTCACACAGGGCCCAAATGAAACTTGTGAGAAACTGATGAGACAAATAGGAGACCAATCATCACGGCAAGTATGATAACCCATGAAAGGTCAATGGAGAAAGACACCAAGGATACCCAACACAAACCAGGGCAAAGGTCCAGAGATACTTAAGATCTCAACAACAAATCAGACTTAAAACTCGTCCACCATGACTCAGGGAACTGAGAGGAAGAGGGGGCAGAAAGAATGTAAGAGCCATGCTGGAGGACAATATCCAGAGACATTTCCCCACTGAGTAACACTACACAAAGGGGGAAGAAAAAAAAAAAGAAAAAGAAAAACTGGCTACCTCTGGTACAGTTCATACCCCATAACCTATAGACAGATCCAGTGTGCGCACTGAGGAAGGACCCCAGTGGGTAGGAGACAGAGAGGAGGGAAACGGGGACACCTTCACAAGATAAGATCATACAATGTATATACTTATTCATAATAAAGATATAAAAACTGTACATGTATGTAACTACTTAGAAAGCTAAGTGGTAAGCATATCCCCCATACTATGTAGTAAACCCAAAGCGTATCATCCTTCTAATACTTAACAATGGAAAACTATGAGTGAAAAATGTTTATGACAACTTAGGTGTCCTATTGAAAAATGCTAAGCAAGGCTGGGGAGACAGCTCTTCAACAGGAGAGCCAGAGAGCAATCAAGTTTTATTCCCAAGCGCCCACATAAATATCTGGGGTGGTAAAACATGTCCCGGTCCCGAGGATAGGGTGTGGGGTGGGAGGCCTGAGAATGCTCAAAAATGCTAGCAAGTGCTGGGTTAGAGAGAGACTCTGTCTCAAGAAAATACAATGAGGAGATGAGTGACAACGGAGGACTCCTGACAATCTCCTCTGGCTTCTGTTCTGTATTCCAAACGTGCAGCACCCACAAGTGTATGTTGATCTCTTCATCCACCTGCATGTGCCACACACACACACACACACACACACACACACACACACGGGGAAAGAAAGAGAACATTTTAAGCCAATAAAATTTTCTAAAAGAAGACTTTCAAGTTGGTGTATTCAGGAGAATATTGGAATTTCATGTTTTTACAATATTTTAGGGAAGGCTGAGTAAAGATGACCTACAGGTCTCAGAGATGAATATTACCAATATTTTAGAGAATTTTTAAAAATGTAGCTGAACAGTCATTTTAAATGTTATTTGCTCAATGTCTGCAGCAACTGCTTTTTTAGAAATTACATTTATGTCAT
Organism: Zapus hudsonius; assembly: GCA_004024765.1. Lineage (NCBI taxonomy): Eukaryota > Metazoa > Chordata > Mammalia > Rodentia > Dipodidae > Zapus > Zapus hudsonius. The sequence continues at coordinate 94,132 of PVHP010000168.1, forward strand.
TGTGAAAGAAGTAGTTATAGTCTGCTCATGTAACATAATCTATTTGAGAGACTGTTGTTGTACACGTTTCTGTAACTATCCCTAATTCCTATGGTCTTTATAGACTTCATTTGCACATCTACATACCTGGATGTAAACAGAAAAAAAAAATAAAACAACTTATATATTTGTTTCAATTTTGCTAATGTGCGTTTAATGAATGATTTTTTTTAACAGGGATTTCAAAGTTAAGTGTGATAGAACCTCACTCTATATCCCATATGTCAGGAAGTCTATACATTGATAACTTGTATATTGACAGTGATTTTTTTTGTTTGTCTGTTTGTTTGTTTCAAAGTAGGGTCTCATTCTAGCCCAGGCTGACCTAGAATTCACTATGGAGTCTCAGGCTGGCCTTGACAGTGTTTCTTGAATGAATGGAAAAAGTAAAGAATTATTTTTACTAATTTATCATGATTTTTTTAATTCTGAGTTTTATCATAAAAGATGTTAGGTTTAGGGCATGTAAAAAAATAATTGAGTTGTAGAATTCTGTCTCATACTTTTATTTAATCCTTCCTTCTGCCTTAGTTCAAATGCTTGTCCTTTGTTATTTGAACTCTGTTATACTGTTATGTATCTTAACTTGTTCTTTGGTTTGTGTATCTCCAATATAGCATCTATCTGTGCTGCTGCAAGTGTTTACAAACTGTAGTCATGAGAGAGAGGTAGTGTTTTAGCAGTACAAATCTTTGCAGAACCATCAATCACGCACACTTTAGAGTTTCTTCTAAACTATTTCCAACTTAGAATCAACAAATTATTATTGTCATTTTAGCTTCAACTCAATTACCTTTTGTCGATTCCTTTTAGGATTCCTAAAACTAATTTATTACAAAATATATTTTCAGAATAATTTCCATTTAATGTTTCCATTTGAGAGTATATTAAGAATATTTGGGAAAATGAAGCTCAAACAAAATTAGATGTGATAACAACAAAGCAAAATGCATTGCAACTTAAAACTTCATGAACGCTTTTAGTAATATGTTCAAACTTGTCATTTATTGATATATAATTCTTAAGATGATTTGGAAAATTTTAAGGAAAATAATACAGAAAATAAAGATTTTTTTTAATTGAGAAATTTAAGAAACAGTGACAAAACTAGTGTTTCCACCTATAACTTTTCTGAAGAGGATTATCATCAATGTGGATATAACCATCAAAATACTATGATAAAAAGGGTGAATAGAGATGGAAGTCATTTATTCTAGATTTTATACCTTTCATGCAGAAAGTGATCCAATTCCAATTCCACTGTGATGGTAATGGAAGGATCTTTGGTTAAACATACATATGCCATGAACAATGATCCCTTTCAAGCAACTTCTTCCTTGCCTGGCATCCCATCAGCTTCAATGCTGTGTTCCGTATATGATTGTAAGAAATACACAGATAACTAGCATACCAAATATAGAGCCCCTAATCAATAATAGTAAAAACAAACTGAAGGGTATATGGTAAAGTGTTTCAGTATTTTACTTGCTCCTCCACAAAGTGGAAGAAATGAAAGTTAATGACCACTGACAAAAAGAGACTATAATTAGCAAGTTATTTGAATCCATGAGATATGATTAATGTTTATGTTAGCTTATTTGGAGAAGTATGGTGCTGAATAGACTGTATAGATGCCTCCTGAAGGCAAAGAAATGAATGCCAGTTTTCAGTGTTCAAGAGTAGCACATGAATTGGCCCTTCTAGGGAGGATTTAAAGCACTACACCTGTAAAAAGAAAGCAATGAGGATTTTGAATCCAAGATTATTTATAAGCACTTAGAGCTTTTTCCTAAACAGAGTCAGTTTCCATGGAAACAGGAATTATCTGTTGAAGTCTGACCTTTCCTTTGCATAGTTTAGATTTGACAGCTATGTGAGCACTGTTTTAGAAAGCACATAAAATCCAGAGAAGCTTACAAAAGATATACGTGAAGCAGAAAATAATTGAAAATGCTAAGCTTAAAAAATATAGCCAAGGTTATACATTTAAATAAATGTCTTCAGTGTGTCAAGAAAATGACATTATTTTAAGTTGGTCTTTTCTTATAATGGTTGGCAAATAAGAGCCAAAACAAAATGGAGAGCCATTTACTATTATTATTTATTATTTTACATAATTTTATACATGCATAAACATTAGAGGGAGAACAACTACCTATATGTTTTGCATATAAGCGCTACTCACAGATAATTCAATTGAATTAACAAACCCAGGCAGCATAGCTCACATATTACCACAAGCATCTAAGTATTATTCCCTTTGAAAGTAAATGTCATTGTTCTATTTTTCAGATGCACAACAATCTAGCATGCTAAATGATTTCCCAACATTGCAAAAATAACATTTAAATCCAAAAATATGTTCTAGAGATTCTAGAATCAAGTTTTTTTTTTCAAGGTAGGGTCCCCCACCAGTCCAGGCTGATCTGGCCTCAAACTCACCACAATCGTCCTACCTCTGCTTTATGAATGCTGGGATCAAAGACATGGGCCACCATGCCCAGCTCTCAAGTTTTTTTTTTTTTAATTTTGATCTTCTACATTATTACCAAATGAAGTAACATAATTTGGCAGACTTTTTAAAATGGAAATTCTAAAGTTTATATTTGAAATGTAGCTGTTTAAAGGTTGCTCAGTGACTAAATTTTAATCTGCTGCATTTGGATACTGCACTTAAGAAATCATTTGTTACTTCCCATATTTGTAAAAACATATCAATGACTACAACTTTCACAGTATGGTAGTAAGCTAGAGAAGATGGATTATTAAGACCTAATAGACTGTCATTAGATAAATTCTTAAAAAGCAGATATGTTGTCATTAGTGCTCATGTTCAATAAATACTTCAAGTGTACTTGGAGAAAACGATAACTTTATATCAGAAAAAATAGACTTAATTCTGTTGGCTAATGTTATGTTCCAAAGTATTAATCCAAAGTGAAGAAAAATGTTTCATAAGGAAAATAATCACTAACTATAAGTACAAAGAGCCAAAATAAAATTCAATAATGAATCAAATATAAAATAAATAATTTCTTATATTAGTTTAACAGACTGACCTTAAAGATACTGGAAGGATAGCAAAAAGTTTGCCCTCTGAGGAATGAATTTTAGAGTACTAAGTTGTACAAAGCATGAAAATATATAATGTTTATATGTACATTTATAATTAGGACTTTAAAATACTTTTTCCATGTTCATGATAAAATTTAGATAGCATAAAACTATATCATTTTCCTTCCAAGTCTACTTCTCATTTTATGACTTACATAATTAATGTATTTACAAAGCTGACAAATACATATAATCACATAAAGTTAGTTTTAATCTCTACTGTTACACTAAATTGAATAAACTTTAAATCTTTAAGCTTTAATATCTATTTCTCTTCTTCTAGATTTGATAAGTTGGTCCTTAAAGGAAGTAGATTGCATTGTTACAGGTTTAAAAACAAGTACAATAGCAATGGTACAAGCTAATGGGTTATTTTCTAGAGGACTTCATTGAAATGTATGACGACAAACTCAAACCAAATGGGGAAATAATCCGTGGTCAGATTCTGATAACTTTATGTGAGCTCATGCTGGCTCAGATATATTTGGAGAGGGTGTCAGGAGGAAATTACTTTACCAAAATATTTTAACAAGAAAGAATGGAAGTAAAATTCCATTACAGCTTCCAGTATTTAGAGATTATATTTCGCCCTCATAAACTGATTTAGAAAGGAACCAGGACTCCTTGAAGAATGCTTGATTCAAGTCCAAGGTGTAGAATGTAAAACATGAAAGTAAAACATCTTTCTGTGTATTGTATATGCTAGAAAGTAAAGAGATATTCCAAGAATGATGGTGATGTATCAAAAGGCTACAAGAGCCAGCCTGTGCAAACTCTTGCTTAACCAGGGCACTTCTGAGAATTAAACAGGCCCCAATGGAAAAGAGCAGGGATAGTGGGTGAGGATAGGGAGGGAGCAAAAACGCTAGACAAGCCACTCTCAAGGTGACAAGGTCTGGGCTGTCCCTGGATAAACATCTCAGAGGTACACTCTTATTTCAAAATGGAGTTGCTTATTCAGAGTGCTAAACTTATTTCTAGTTTTTAAAATAGATAAAACTAACAAGTCTTAACGTGAAGAATAATTTAGGAACTATAAGAAACAACCATTTAACTAATAAAAATCATTCAATAGCTCAATTTAGTGAGGCTTTTGAGTCCTGCTCACATACAACACACAACCAGGACCCTTACCAACTCCAATCTGTGAGGTCCACATAAAAAATATATATATTATAGAAACTCTCATTTAGCACAGTGAAGCCAGGAATTTTGGAACTCTTTCTTACAGTCTGCCAGGGTTTTGTTTTCAACCTTTGGTGGGAATTAAGAATTTCTCATTGCACGCAGCCATGTAAATTCTATTCCAGCTGACATGGGCGGGGGGGGGGGGGGTCGGTACTCTTGTTTCACCAAACCCTGACACATGGGTTGAAGCTTTACTCCACATGTAGGAGGCCAGAAATGTATCAGGCTACCCTGTATTGTAGCTCCAAAAATCACAAGGCATAGAGTTCATGCATGGAGAGTCCAGACAGGAAGACTAGGGCCCCTTCTTGCCTCTTTTCATACAGCAACAGTAGAAGAAAGTACTATCAGGAAAACATCCTGTATCAGCACATTTTCAAAATACTTATTCCTTATTTTTATCTAAAACTCTGGCCTATAAACTGAGTATGCCTAAAGACATGCCTACCATCACTTTGCCCTTTTAAGCACATGCTCCATGACATTGAGTTTAATATCCACAATGTGTCTATTATCTCCTTAAATTATGACTGCGTATTGAGCAGCTCAGAAACTGACTCCTGAGATGAACATATTTAGGATTAGGATTGACCCTATGACTCTGTAGAGATTCTGACTTAGACCCCATGCTGTCTTTGTTTCAGGAATGCATCTCTTAGAAAATAACTCCCACTGTCTTCTGTGTGATCGAGGTAGTAGATCTTTCTCCACACTTGTGATTTGGCTGGGCTTGTTTGGGCTCTGTACTCACCAAGATGCAAATGTATTGTGTTCAGTTAAATTCTAGGAAAAGAGGGTCACTTCCCTGTATCCAATTCTTATGACGTGAAGCAGAGATTTGGTCGTGGGAAGAGTCAAGATGGAGAGGCTATGCATCAAGTTGAACAGTTGCACAGCTATGCAGGAGGGAACTAACTTCACTCAGAGTAAAGAGAGAATGTCATGACTAAAGACCTTGGCAAAAACGGTGGAGATCTTTATGGCAACCAATGAATACGTGTTCAGAACGGAATATCAAAATGTTCAAATGCAGAATCAGTGGATGAGTGAGCCAATAAGGGTTCTCCCATGATCACAGCTCACCCAAAAGCTGGAGAAGCTCTATGTAAGCATTAAGCTCCCCAACTTGGAGCATTTCAAGGTGGAATGTTGGCAATGCTTGAAAATGTTCCTTTAACTGCGCAGTGATCAATCAAAGGTCAGGATTCTCAATGGCATTAGGGGCTTTCATTTATGATCAAACACTCTGACATAAGGATTATTCCTAGGAAACTAAATTTAAAAGTAAAGTCAAGTGAATCCCAGAAATCCTGCCTAACTGTGGCTGATAATGTTGCAAAAACAATAAACAAAACTTCTGATAACAACCTCAAACATATTCAATAATAAAGATTAAAGATCTTACTGGCTAAGGTGGCTACACCTGAAAAATAATTTTAAAATGTACTAATCAAGGATTATGCCTAAAAGTGAAGCTTTTAGATTAAAAAAAGAAAAATAATAAGTAAACCAGGTCACCAAAGGTCACAGGCATGCTCAGAGGGAAATAGATTTTACTGGACAGTTCTGCCAAGTCAGTCAGTGAATCAGGGGCCAATTCAAAATTCACAACATTATAGTGGTAAAGGAGAATACCATTAGCTGCTATCACATAGCATTTAAAGTGTCCTATTTGCAACACATATTTTTTATCATACTTAGCAAAATGATGAAAATAAATCTGCTTTGAAGTAATCTTGATGCCACACTTAACAAAGGCTTCAAAGCAGCCCTTATAAGTGTATTCAAAGAGCAAAAATAGCTCATGTCTAAAGGATTAAAATAAGGCATGGTGACAATGTCCCACGACTAGAAAATATCAATAAACAGAGAAATCATTCCTTTAAAAAACAAATGGAAGAGCCAATTTCATTTTTGTAGTTGAAAATGTGATAATCAAAGTGAAATATTCACTAAATCCATTCAGAAGAAAACTTAAGTTGAGTATGAAATCAGCTAAGTTGATTGCAGAACAATAGAGGTGACATGAGAATGAACAGACCAGGAACCCCTAAATCAGAGAGCATTCTCCCTGCTACTCTGGCAGACGCCCCTCATCCATCCAAAGGTGCAGTCATCTCCCTGCCACTAACTTCGTCCTTCAGTCCCCTGCCTGGCTGCACTGCTTGCATTACAGAGAAAGGAAGGGACAAGAGTGAGGTGGAGAGAGGACAAAATCTCCTGTTTGAGCTGGTGGCCATCTGAGAGGGAGGGAGAAAGGGGCAGAGGCTGGTGGGAAGGCTTCTCTCCTGATGTCCCTGGTGGAAAAGGGGCCTCTGGGCAGGTCAGTCTCAAATTTGTGCACCTGAAAAAAACTCACAGAATCGAGTTAAGATAGATTGATTTAAAGAAATGGAGTAGGTATGGAGGAAACATTTAATTTAAAGCATTAAGCGTCATTTGCCCATCCCCAGACTCCTGTGTACAGATGTAATGTAGAAGGAATGATAAATATTCCAGACCATTCTCTCTTTGAATGTGCTATATATTTTTACAACTGAACTTGTATGTATCTAGAAAAAGATCACACACACACACACACACACACACACACACACACACACACACACCCTTTGCTAACTGGAAAAATTTCTTAAAAAGTAGTAAGATAGGTTTTTTTGTAAAATAAAAAAAAACAGAGATGCTAAATATGCAAAAAAGTCATGAAAAAAAAACAGGAGACATACCAACATTTGTGTAATGGGAAAACTATAGGAAAGGTGATGGGAAAAATCCCATCTGAGGAAAAAAAAATCTGAGGAAAATTTGATGAGCATCCAGACTCATTAGGCTCAACTTTTTGACGCTAAAGATAAAAATCTTGGAAGTAGGGTAAGAAAAATGCAACTCATCATACATAGGTGTTCTTAATAAGATTAACAACTGTCTTGTCAGACACATGAAGTCAAACTTTATAGACATTGAAATTAAATATATTGTTAGCCAAGCATTCCATATTCATCAGCAGTGTCTTTCAAAAATGTGGGAGAAATGAAAACACTGCCAGGTAAGCAAATAGGAGAGAACTTATTGCTAGAGGACTCACCTTACAAGAAACTGAACAGGAGTTTTCAAGTGAAAAACTTTAGGACACATTGAGAATCCCTCTATAGGCCATTATACAAATAACAAAGGACTATAAATAACCGTTTGTTATCTTTTTATTAACTCATTTAGGAGTACATGTATAAAACATTTTCATATAATTGAGTCATTGGGGTTATAAGATATAAATAAATAATAAAGACAGAACTATAGAGAAAAGCTGTAAAAGATTTTTAAAATTGTTGCTAGTGGTCTGTGTCTGGGCATTTCCAGGTTTTTGTAATCTTACTCAAAGAAATTCGAGAAAGTTGCACACAAATAGTGAAGAAGCAAGACATTTATTAATAGAAAAGTTATAGTAAAGGTTTGAATAGACTGCCCAGAGGGCAGTGAACCACCTTAGTGAAAGATGGTCGAGCCCTGCTTTATTGCCTGAGGCTCCTTTTAAAAGACTTCAGAGAAGAGAAGGATCAGCTAGTTGCTAAGCTTGGAGATGGGTGGTTGTCTGCTTTGACTGACAGATTTGGGTTCTATCATCTACTGTGCATGACCCTATGATACATCCGATTTTAATCATATACATACTGAGTTATGCATAGGCATACGATGATAGGTAGGAGACGCTCTAAAAGTTCACAAGTTGCAATTTGCCTTACAGTGCATGTGTTCAAACCCAGTCTTATATAGCCATGAAAGTACTTTTCAATAGAAATTCATTATGAATAATGGTGGCAAGGCTAGGAGAAACATTTTTTCATAATTTGAAGTGGTGTGCATGCAGCTCAGTGCAGATAGGGTACCAGGTTTTTAACAGTTTTCTTAATCCATTGTCTAAAAAAAGAAAGTGTTATTTTCTAAGTCAACTGGAGATTTGGGCAGCCAATCAATTCCCTATGGCTTTCTGCCACTGAATGATAGTCTAGATATGTAGCTTAGTTATAAATTGCCTGGCTAGCATACACAAAACCGAGGATTTCAATGCTGGGAAAAACAAAGCAAAACAAACAAACAGAAACTTATTTTAAGCTTTTATTTTTTAATTATATCTTTAATATCCATAATTAAATACAATGAATGAACAAAAGATATATTGGAATCCCCAATTCCCTGATTTCCCTCCTCCCTGTCCCCAATCAGCTGGATATCCTCCTCTGTGGGCAAATTGGATCAGTCCATGGGGTAGGGGGTTATGGATAGCCTAGGAGTTCCACTCCCTTTGTATGATGTTACTGAGGGGGGGTCATGTCTCCTCCTCCATGGCTCTTACAATCTTTCTGCCCCCTACTGGTACATGGCTGTAGTTCCAGCACTTAAAAGGATTACTGTAAATCCCAGACCTGTTTTTAAACAAAGAGGAAAGAGAGAAAGGAGGAAAAGGGAGAAAAAGACAACAATGTGTATATATATGAGAGAGAGATAATTAAGTGTAATTTAAAAGAAGAATGAAAGAAAAATGAAATAATATATAAGAAGTGAATGTAACAAATTCTACTGGAAATACTATTTTTCCTTTATGTTCTCCAGTTCTTTAAAGATATGATTGAAAAGTGAACTTTTGCAATTATATCATATATGTATGTATTTATGTATCTATTTAAGTAGTAGCACAAAACAGAGAGTGAGTGCTGAAGAGATGGCTCAGCAGTTAAAGGCCTTATTTGTAAAGCTTAATGAAGTCTAATGAAGTGTGTAAAGTCAGATGCTCAAAGTGGCCTGTGTCTAGACTTCATTTGCAGAGGCTGGAGGCCCTGCTGTGTCCATTCTCACTCTCTGTCTCTGTGCTCTCTGCCAATAAAATAATAAAGTGAAATTAAATTAAATTAAAATTAAATAAAAAACAGAGGCTGAGTGAAAGTATATAGGTTCTCTTACAGAGAATTCAAAAAAATAAATAATAAAAACTCAAACTGCCCCTCACAAAATGGGGCACTGATTTCAACAGAGAATTCACAGAGAAGGAAACACAAATGGCCTTTACTCACTTAAGAAAGTGTTCAGCATCCTTAAGCATCAGGAAAATATGAATCAAAACCACAATGAGATTCCACCTTACACCAGTCAGAATGGCAATCATAAAAAAAAAAAAAAACAAAACAATAGTTGCCTGCGAGGATACGGGAAAAAGGAACCCTTATTCACTGCTGGTGGGATTGCAAAATTGTTCAACTGTTATGGAGAGCACTGTGAAGACTCCTGAACAGAATGGACATAGAGCTACCAATGGACCCAGCTATCCCTCTACTATGCATCTACCCTCAAGATGTCACATCACATCACTGAGACATTTGTGCAACTATGTTTATAGCAGCTGAATTCATTTGGGCTAAATATAAATCTAAAGTCTGTTTTGATTAGGGTTTTTCCCTCTTTCTGGGGTTTTGGGATGTACCATGCATCAGATGTAAAACGGGGTCATCAGCAAATCTTTATAGGCTCATTATGTGAACATGCCATTACATCAGAGAAAAGGTTAGTTATGAAGTGTCTTGATTTTCCTGCTCAGCTCTGCAGGTTCCAAGTCAGGTTTGGGTGGAGTTATCTTCTACTATTGGGTTAGTATTGTTATGTTCTGTTTAAACATTTCTGTGGTTACCTCAGCCCCTGTCCACTACAGTTCGCCTCTCCCAGTCCCATGCTTATCTAGAATACCAGAACTCAATTCACTGAGAATGAGCAGTTGGAAACATATGGGGTCCCAGCAAAATGTTTTCAAGTACAGAATGCAACCACTGACAAAATTGAAGGTACAAACAGACAACCATAGTGGAACATTTTCATTTATATTTTACATGAGACAAATAACCAGACAGAAGAAGGAACCAGAAGATTGAGCTGCGCTGTGCATACAACACTTGGAACCAAGAGGTACCTACTCAACATTTACTACAATAACGATGAAAGTCATGTTTTTCTTAGGTACAAATTAAATAATTTATTGGATAAATAACATGTTAGACTCAACCTAGCAGAAGATAGAATATCAGGGATGGAGGAGGTGATGTTTAAGTTTTGTTGTCAACTTGACCTGTTTAGTAATCTTGGGTGGGTCTCTGATATTGTATAGGAAGGCAGTCCTCTCAGTAGGGGTCAGGATGTATGGAGGCTCAGGCAAACTAGAAACAAACATCCCTTCCTGGGAGGGCAGTGAAGGAGGAAAATTTCAGAGAGTCAGTAAGTCATCAGGTATAGCAAAGAGTTGCAAGACCTCACCTAAGGCTTTATAAAGAGGAAGAAAATGTCTCTATTCTGTCAGCCTGTCTGCCTGGTTGCTGATGCTTGTTGTGCATCCTTTTGTTGGCATTGGACAGAAGTTTCCTCAACCTTCCAGCCTGGACTGAAGACCACTGACTTCTCAGGAAGCTTTTAGTTCTTCAGTGCTGGATTGGGACTATTGAGGAATCCAGCCATGACTGAGAGGCTACCAGTTCTTTGACACTCAAGCTTACAGACTGCTTTTGTGGGACTGCTGTGAGCTAATCCAATAAATCCCCCTTTTTCCTACAATTCATTCTGTTGGCTCTGTTTCTCTAGAGAAATCTGACTAATATAGAGAAAAAGGCCAAGAAAGTTTTACATTCAGACATCATAAAAGGGGGAAGAGACTGCCTAAAAATGGAATAAAATCTTTACCAGTCATATATATATATATATATGTATATATATATATATATATATATATAGTTCGTGAACTGCTTTTTGATTATTCTCTGATATATATATATATATATATATATATCAGAGAATAATCAAAAAGCACTTTATATATATATATATATATATATATATATATATATATATATATATATATATATATATATATATATATATATATATATATAAAATCAGAGAATAATGAAGAATCCAAAAAGCACTCCATGAACTAAATACTGCAAATCAAAGCAATCCAATGAATAATATGCTAATAAATAGAATATAGTCATGTTATCAAAAGAAACTTAAACAGCCAATAAAATTTTTGTTTATTATCTGTGACATCTTGAAAATGCAATTAAGACTTCTTTAGGACTTTATCTCATCAGATTGGCTATCATACAAACAAAAACAAAACAAATGATAACTAACGCTAATTAGGCTATAAGGAAAGAAATACCCATACACTGTTGGCATGAGTGTGAACTGATGCAGTCACCATGGAAATCAATATGGCAGTTCCTCAAAAGCAATAGAATTTCTTATTTCCATGTGTTCCAGCCATACCATTTCTGAGGATATACCTAAGGGATGCTAAGTCAGCATACCAGATATCCATGAACATATATGTTTATTGAGCACTGCTCACAATCTCCAAGACATGGAAATATCTTGAATCCTCATCCACAGATGAATGGAGAAGAGAAGTCTAGTACATGAGGACAATGGGATTTTATTCAGGTATACATAAGAATAAAGTTATGACATTTACAAGATAGTGGATGGAATAGGAAGAAGATCATTTTGTTAAGTGAATGAAGATAAACTAAGAAAGACAAATATTGGAGTTGTATGTGGTGGTACATGCCTGGTCTTCCAAAACTTGAGACACTGAGAAAGGACCATATCTGAGAGATTGATGCCAGCCTGGACTACACCATGAGTTCCAGGCCAGCCAGGTCTACAAGGGGACACACTGTTTCGAGCATGTAAACAAGCAGCAATACAAAGACAAATATTACATTTCTCATCTGGAGAGTCTAGATTTTTTGTGTATATGTGTGCATTTTTATGTATAAAATAAAATTAGTATGAAGATTAGGAGAGTAGAAAGCAGTATTTAAGGAGGAAAAGAGAGGTCAATAGAGGATAGTGGAATAATGTGCCACAGGAGGAGAAACTGACACTCTGGTGCAGTGAGAACAACAAGTGGAGATGGGAAAGAGCAGTGTTGGGAATGAATATGAATGATAAATGATACATAAGAATGAATTTTTATAATCAAAACTATCTTTCTGTAAACTAACCAATAATTAATAAAAAACAAATAAGAAAAAATATTTTAAATAAGTTTTTGTAGTTGGTTTATTGTTGCTGGGACAAACATCTAACCAGACACAGTTTATGAGAGGAAGGGATTTATTCCAAGCTTTCAGATCCAAGGCAAGTTCCATCAATCACAGAAGAAGATGGCTCTCTTTCATGGATCCAAGCAGAGAGAACCCATCAAGCATCCAGGAAACACAAAAAGTATGCATGAACCTCCAGAACTCAAACTGCTCTCCACACTTTTGGATTAGGATCAGATTTATCCCCAGTGACATCCTCCCCTGTAGCAGTAATCTGCCTGCTGGGAGCTGAAGTTGTAAACTCAATTTTAATAAAACCCATGGGGCCATACATGTACACTGTCCTATTCAAACTACCAAACAAGTATAGATAGAATGGTTGAAAATAATATAATGAAAAAACAAAACACCACAAATTTGAATGAAAAGGCCTTTTCATCAATATTATAAGGCCCAAGTGAAAAGCCAGTGTTCATGAACTGATCAGCATATGGTTGTATATCAATGCAGTATTTTTCATTAACAAAACCCCAGCCAATTTGAAATACCTATGGATAAATAGTGATAATAAGGATGCCTAATTCTGTATTTATTTGTGAAAAGATTTTGTTCTATAATGATTTTTCTCTCATGAACTTTATTTTCTCTATTTTCACATTTGGAAGTTTCTATGGGTATTTAAGGATATGGTAATTATAAACAGAGCATTTAGTCATACTCAGTGGTTTGTGAATGTTTCTAGTATTATGATGTTCTAGTTATATGAAGGGTGCATCTCTCCTTTTCTTATTAATTATATTATATTTGGCTTATTATATAGTCATTTGAGTCTCTATTTGCACACAGTAGTATATGTATAAAAAGTGTTTGGGTTTTGGCATAATATTTGTAGAAAGTTAATGTGGTGGTTTTATTTAGGTGCCCCCATAAACTTATGTGTTCAGAATGCTAGGTCCCCAGCTGCCAATATGGGAACTGGAGCCTCCTGGAGGCACTGCATTGTTGTGGGTGGGCTTATGGGTGTTCTAGTCAGCTTCCCCTTGCCAGTGTTGGTCACACTCTCCTGCTGCTGTTGTCCACTTGATGCTGGTCAAGAAGTGATGCCCAGCCTCTGCTCATGCCACTGTTTTCCCTGCCTTCATGGAGTTTTCACTCAAACCCTTTCCTTCTACAAGCTGCTTTGGGTTGGGTTCTTCATGCCAGCAGTGAATAGTTGACTGTAACAGGTAATGATAATTTCTACATCACAAACAGTCATCTCTTGTATGCTCATAACAACATTCTGTTTCCTCCAAAATCTTTTGAGATAAGTAAGACAAGAAAATCACTTGGTGCTTTCAGTAAGACGCAAGTGTGTTAGCAAGGAGACTAGCTCATGAAATGCATGATCACGCTGAGAAAACATCCCCTTAGGAGACCATGCCTCTCCTTGTCCCCAAAAATAGTATGAACAGCAAATACCAGCCCTCCAGGTAATGCTCACAGCAAACAGTACTGGAATCTTTATGAAGCACTTAGCTCTTACCTCAAGGAGTAATTTAAGCTCCTGAAATACTAAGTTTCTGAGCTGGAAAAATCTAATGTTTATGAAGACATATTCTTTTTGTTCCTTCTTGGTAACAGAATTTATTAGACTTTTTAAAGTTGTGGGCAAACTAAAATTTATTTAAAGATCATAGGTGCAAATAAATAAGGCTACTAACGGTACCATAATGTCTTTATCTATTCTGTGAGAATGTTTATAGGATTCACTTAGAAGTGGTCAAAGAAAATGATGAGACAAACAGACCAATCACCACTGCAAGTCTGATAACCTGTGAAAGGTCCGTGGAGACAGACACCAATGATACACAATACAACCCAGGGCGAAGATCCAGAGATACTTAAGATAACAAAGCAGACTCAAAACTCACCCACCATGACTCAGGGAATTGAGCAGAAGAGGGAGTGGAAAGATTGTAAGAGCCATGATGGGGGAGAATATCCATAGACATTGCCCCCCTCTGTAGCAACACACAAAGGGGGAAGAAAGAAAGAAAACCTAGCTACCTTGAGTGCAGCTCACAACCTCCTACCCTATGGACAGATCCAGTATGCTCACCCAGGAAGTTCCCCAGTGGGTAGGGGACAGAGCAGAGGGAAACATGGACACTTTCCCAAGATTTGCTCAAATAATGTGTATACTGATTCATAATAAAGATATTAATTAAAAAGTGATAAAGATTGTATTTGCTAAGATGGTCAATAAGGAAATTTGCACCTGGGTATTACAAAATCTTTACAAATGGATGAAGTTATAATTTTTATTTCGTAAAGCCATTCTGTTTCCGAATCAGTAAGCATTTATTGAGTTTTAATAAAAGAAGTGATCACAGCTTCTAAAGAAAGGTAATGCTGAGGCTAGTTTCTTACATACAGTAGCATCACTGAACTTGCCTCCATTATGGAAATGATTTAGTCATCTTTGTTAGTCCTCAGGAAAACATTGTGTTTACAATTCCACTGGTATAATAGAGTATTTTTCCTGTTTATTATATGTAGTATGTGTGTGTGTGTGTGTGTGTGTGTGTGTGTGTGTGTGTGTAATGTATGCATGTGTATGCTCAGATGCACTTGCTGGCATGCACAGGCCAGGAAGAAAGCTTGGGTATCCTACTTCTATAGTTTATATTCTTGTTTTCTTGAAACGGAGTCTCTTTGAACACAGAGAATTGTTTAGAGTCCCAACAATTCTCTGGTCTCTGCTTCCCACAGGATGGAGATTATAAATTATATGGACAGATGACACTGTTTATGTGGGTCCTGAGAAATGAAATTCAGGTAGCCTCAGGTCTTCCCTCAGGCTTTCTCAACCACTCTTTCCTTCAGAGACATCTCTCCAGCTTGAGTATAAGTGTTAATGACAAAATCTGAGCTTGCAACCTTGAGCTGTCTCTCTTAACCCAAATGATGTTAGAGCAACTTAATTAACCTCTTTATGCCCTGGCATTTCCATGAATAAATGTCAATAATTAATTACATGGCATCAGTAAGAAAAAAACAATAAAGAGAAAACATGTATAGAGTTTCACACATATTCAGTTAGTAATTAGTCTTGTTTAACTTTTTATCGAGAGCTTCCATAATTATAGATAAAAAGTTATGATAATTTCCTCTCCATCCCCATTTTCTTCCTCTCAAATCCTCCCTCCACTGTATCCCCTCCCTGGATCAAAAAGTCCGTTTTGTTTCAATGTCATCATCTTTTCCTCCTATCATGAAGGTCTTGTATAGGAAGTGTTAGGCACTGCAGAGTCATGAATAGCTAGGCCATTTTATGTCTGCAAGATTGCATTGTAAGCAGTTTTACCCTTCCTTTGGCTCTTACAATATTTCTACCACCTCTTTGGAAAAGGACCTTGGAAGGTGTGATGGAGTTATCTCAGTGTTGAACACTCCACTGTCACTTCTCAGCACTATGGTGACCTTTGAGTCATTCTGGTGGTCACAGGTGTCTGACAAGAGAAGCTTCTCTAGCCAAAGGTGAAAGTAGTATTAATATATGGGTATAATCATTTAAAAACATGCCTATAAGGCAATTTTGTGGACATAAAATTTGCATTTAGCCAGATAATAAAAGGTGTTATTACTCTCTTAGGGCTCATGACCACCCCTGCCATAGACTTTTGACTAGGTCTTCAGTACCAGGCATGTAATTCCCTCCCATGGAGTGGGCTTCCAGTCCAATTAGAAAGCAATTGGTTTCCCCCATAACAGACATGCCACTATTGCACCAGTTGACACACTTGGCCTGGCTGGACAGTCTAAAGGCTGCAAGGTCTGCAGTTGATGACTTCTCTCTCCCTTAGGGCTGCATGCAGCCATAGCCTTTTCCAGCATGCCGTCAGCTAGTTAACAGAGATGAGGTTCCCAGCTCAGCCCCAGCTTGATTTCTCAGTGACCTGCAGCTCAAGCATGCGTGGTCTTCAGCAATAAGGTCCTACCGTCTCATTCTGGTTGACAACAAAGAGCCTTGGCAATGGTCTGTTATGTTTGGGGGCCTCAGGAACCTCCTTAGCCAACAACTCACAGGAAGCTATTACATCCCTGGCACTGAAAATTTTCTAGTAACAACATATGATTTCTGGGTGTGCAATTTATCCAAAGAAGTAGATTTATGTATGGTTTATTCTAAACCTCTTGAGTTTTGATCAACCCTCCTCCCTCCCTTTCTTTACTCAGTCCCTTCTCCTGACTCTACTTAGGCCATTGCATCCCCAGTAATTGGTTCATCTACTTACATAAATACAGTGCCCTCCTCTTAAGTCTCCTCTCTCCCACCTTATAGCCTCTTTCTAGCTTACTGGCCTGCACTACTGACTTTTATTCCAACTCACATACAAATCTAAATATTTGTTGCTAGTATGTTGCCTTTTAATTCAGTCTGCAAGTCTGGGTCTTTTGGTTGGGACATTGTGACCACTGATGTAAAGAGTTGTTGAAATATGTCTATTTATTCTTGGCATTTCTTGCTTTTGTAGTTTTTCCTGTGTTTCCCTTACTATCTTTTGTTGCCTACTATTTGAGTATGGTTTATGTTTTCTTGTTTTCTCATGTATGTGCTTTTCTATCTAGTATATGATGGAAGAAGCTCATTGCAGGCATGGAAGCATGAATGAGAATTGCTGAGACAGAGATTTTGTGTGTGTGTGTGTGTGTGTGTGTGTGTGTGTGTGTGTGTGTGTTCAGAAAGCAGTAAGTAAAGCAGTTTCAGAAATGAAGAGGGAAAACTGCATTTAAAAATAATTTAAAAGTAATATGTAAAGTAATATCTAAAGGTTACCATGAAGCAGTGGTTTGAATTTTCCTTTTCTTTCTTATTTACATCTCAAACTTTCTCCATCCCTAGCTTTATCAGCCATCCATGGATGACAGCACACAGGATTGAATAAGAACTGATCTCAATGTTCAAAGTCAGGCTCAGCTTAGACATTGTCTTCAATCCAAGCACCTTGGTTTGACGTGCCAGATATGCCAATCAATATCATGCCTGGCTGGTTCTAGTCAAGTGTTATGTCTATTCACAGTGATACATTTATAAAAGATAAGATAATGTTCCTATTAAAATTTCCTACAACTTGGTTTGAAATTAAATTTGCTCAGTAAAACAAAGAAATTGTGCTAAGGATGTAGCCCAGTGATTGGGCACTCTCATAGGTTTCCGAAGGCCTTGGGTTTGACCACTAGCAAAAAAAAGAAAAAAACTAAATAGAAAATAATAATAATGATAGCAATAATAATTTTATTGTGTCTAATAAACTAAGTAAAAATTGAAGACTGATAAAAATTTTAATGAAATTCATATCAGAGTAAGCCTGTATGCATATGTGATAGTTTGAATAGATGTCCCCAATAGAATATATTATAATTATGTTTATTTTAATTGTGAATTGTGTCCAGCCTTCTGCTGGAGGAGGTATCACTTTGGCCTGGCCTCCTGGGGTCTGGCCCTGAGGTATTTCTAAATTGGATGCAAAATTCTAGGGATACATAGGCAAAGCAGCAGCCAGAACCCAAGTATGACAGTCCTGCTGTTTTGTGAGTCAGTGTGTTACACAGTGCTGCTTGCTTACTTCTGGAGGTGCTGGGCCTCTGTTCTCTCTGTTTGGATCTGTGAAAAGAGGGACAGCCTTTCCTTCATTTCTGGAACTTCCACTTGGATCTGTTATTTCAATAAATACTTTCTTCCCAAAAATTGTGCCTGGTTTGGAGATTCATCCCAGCGGCATGTGGCTGACTGTAAGAGCCATGGTGGAGGAGAACTCCCAGAGACATTTATCTCCTTAGTAACAACATACAAATGGGGGGCAAGTGGCACAGGGTTGACTCCTAGGATATCCATAACCCCCTACCCCATGGACTGATCCAGACTTCCCATGGAGGAGGATATCCAGCTGATTGGGGACAAGAAAGAAGAAAATCAGGGAATTGGGGACACCAACACATTATTTGCTCATTAAGTGTATTTAAATATGGATAATAAATATATAATTTATAAAAATGTTATATTTTGTGCTGGGGAGACTGTTTGAAAGGTTTCAATGTGATGATGTTTGAAAAGGAAATATTTATATGCATTATTCACTTTGGAATATGTGTCCGCTTGCTGGTGAAATATCTTTATCAGTTAGTATGTCAATAGAAAAGTATAAAGTGCAATCCAAAATGAAGTTTCCATATTTTTGTATTTTTAAATACAAGAAAAAATGTTCAGTTATATTCTTATGAAAAAGGGATTGTTTTTTCAGTGCTGGGACATTGCACAGTGGTTAAAGGCACCTACTTGCAAGCCTGACAGCCAGAATCCAATATCCCAGCAATGATATAAAGTCCAACATAAAAAAAGCCAGACACCAAGTGAGGTAGAGCCAGGAGAACCCAGAAGCTCACAGGCAGCAATGGAAACAGATCATAACCCAAATGTGAGGAGGGAGAAGAGAAACACCCTGTGGTTGTCCTCTGACCTCTACATATGTTATACTTCACACACACATATACATATATATATATATGCATACACTCACATAACATATTCACACACATTCAAAAGAATGTAGATATGTATATCAATGTGATTTTCTTATAAGTAAGCCAATATCAATATAATGGGAAAATCAGATATAGGTAATAAAGTTTCATTTATGTTGACTTCAGGATGTATCAAATCATTTTATATTTGTCTTATTGTAGATAGTACTTGTGTATAGACCTTAAATTAAGACATATTGAATGCTAGTGAAAGATTAATGAAAACATTTTTCTTCATGTGAAAATTTGCTATTGAAAACACATTTGAATACTGGTGACTTTAGATCTAATTAATACCACACACGGCTTTTTCATTAAAAAGTTAAACTAGCACCTTCCCAGGAGAAAGAGACTCAATTTTTATTCTAGGACGTATTCATTTTTTTCTTTGTGAAAATGTAGCTGAATAAACATGGTTTCACAAATGAAATTAGAAAAGTACCAAATAAAGTATTAGTGACATATTTATACAAATTTTAATTAGCCTTAAATTTATGGAAAATATATGCATTTGTTTAAATAATAAACACAGCCTTAAAGGAAGAGAGCATCATTTGTATCCTTTTTACTGTGGTTAGAGGAGAAATATTCAGGTGCGCGGTAATTTAATTGGTGCGACTCAAAGAAAACTATAACTTACTCCTCTGGGCTATCATTTGATGTATGAGAAATCTAAGAATATCCAAAATTCATGCCTGGCAGTCAGGCTCTTTTGAAAACTTACAGCATAAGTTTCTTTGATACTGCATTCACAGAAGCAGCACATAACTATGAAATCTCTTTTTTTTCTGCCTCAGTGAGGGTGGGGAGACTTGGGGATACAGCCTGTGGTAGTTTGAATGTGATAGCATAGATGTAGAGCCCCATAAACTCATTAAATTTTCATTAAAAATGAGCTTGCAACTTCTGCCCCAGTAGGCAGATTGCCTGCTGTCACTGAGGGTAGATCTTGGAGTCCAGCCCTAAGGTGTGTTTGGAGTTGGATCTGAAGGTGTGGAGAGAACAGTTTGAGCTCTGGTTGTTCTGCTTGCTGGTGGTTTTGTGGTGCTGGCTGTAGGTGATGCCCCTGCCTATATCTATAGAAGTGAGTGAGCTGTTTGCACCATTGATGATGTCTCCCTGGATTTTGTAAGCCTGAAATAAACCCCTTCCTCTATAAGCTGCTTCTCTTCGATGTTTGTCCCAGCATCCAAAGCTGACTGAGACACAGCCCAAGACGCTGCACATGCTTAAGCACTACAAGTGTTGCCCCTGAGAAGTCTTTTGAGCTTGCTGTATGAGTTTATTTTGGTTATGTATGACAATGCTGCTCTTCATTCCAGTGGCTCCCACAGTTACTTCTGATTGTCTCTCATGGTCTGAGTTGCCTCACATTCCCTCTCATTCATGTTGGTCTTTTCATGTGTTGTTCATCTCTTAATCTACAATACATGATCAATGACATCTTTTCCTGTCTGTTTTATGGATATATCTGAATATCTTAGTCCAGTGGTAGGTATTCAGAAAATGGTTGTAAGAATAGTAATAATAGTAATAGCAAAGCTCCACTGATTCAGTAATGCCAGGAAGATAATATGCAAATCCTTTAACACTGAATAAAGCTTTTTTTTTTTTTTTGTACTAGTGGCTTTAGTCCTCCCCGTGATGCTCTTCAGGTCACAGTCCTTCCTCCAAAGGAAATTAAATACAATTTCCTAAACACCCCTGCCCATGCCTACCTTCACCTCTGACTAGTTAGTTCTCTGCTGGGAAGATTCTTTATATCATTACATGCCAGATATTATAATCTTCAAATTTCAGAAAATATTGTTTTTATTTAATTCATGGAATTTTTGATTGCTAAGAATAGAGTTGGCACAGTTAATGTTGGAGTCTTCTGACATATTTTGTTTTCATTCTTATAATGGATACAATAGTTGTGCATGTTTCTGCTCTCTTCCCAAGTTTTGATCTCCATGAAATAACCACGGTCAAATACAACACCTTAAACTTTGACTGAAATAAGCACCCTGTCCCACTTCCATGCCTGAAATAGATAGTTATTGGGAATACCTTTAGTAGTTCCCTAAATTTCCAAGTTTGCAGAACCTAATAAGAATGTCTGATATTCCTTAATTCTCTTTCACAGATAAATTTAAAATTGGGTTTGAGTATTTGTGGGTAACAGCCTTATAAAGGTGACAATACTCAAGGTTAGCTATCTTTTATTTTTCACATACTTCCTGGAATAATTTGCATTTGAACATCTTGCTTGAATTGTTGGGAAGGTCACAAACACCTGAGAAATCATGTATGCAACTGCACTAATAGAAATGAAGAGAGAGACGTTAAAGGCTTTTATAATATTATATCTGAAAAACATAGAAAAAACACCATGGCATTTAGTTTA
This sequence comes from Zapus hudsonius, assembly GCA_004024765.1. Lineage (NCBI taxonomy): Eukaryota > Metazoa > Chordata > Mammalia > Rodentia > Dipodidae > Zapus > Zapus hudsonius. The sequence goes on from PVHP010000168.1 coordinate 115,513, forward strand.
CTAACATATTTCATTATAGTTCAGTCATAATATTTAAGAGACCAAAGATTATTTAGGATGGATTTTTGAGCCTTTAGAGATGGGATTGTAGTTTCTTTATCATCTGAAACATTGATCAGCTTCTTCTGATGAGAAGCGTTAATTAGCAGAGTTATTTTCACAACTATTTTCCATAATTTAAAAATATCATCTTTGCTGGGTATCGAGTTTATCAACTATTATAAATCCTATAAAAGTGGTATGTTTGTCTTCTTCAACATTTTCAATATCCATTGACTATTTAAATTTTCCTTGTTCTATACTTTGAGTAATTTTCCTATCCCCGCCCTACCTTTACCCATCAATGTCCACTTCTATCTCTTCTGTAACAATGCATTCTACTGGATCTTCATGACAGCAGCTGAATTTTGCTTCAGATCTAAGGCACAGCCACATAACGTGACACATTTAGCCTGTGTTCTATCATTCTTCCACTCGAAATGATTAATAATCAAGCAAGCTAGTCTAATTCTAACAATAATTTTTTATCCAATTGACTCGACCTGAAATTGTTTTTCTTTAGACTTAATTATAAATCTTCTATAACCTCTCAGCCTTTTCAAAAGCTCGTTAGAACAGATGTTTTGTCTTTCCTGAATGACTAGCACAATGAAATCTCAGAAGTTCAAAAGCTATTCAGGCTGAGTTTTCCATGGTAATATTTATTTATCTTCTCTTTACTTAAATTTTATCTGATTTATTTGTCTGTTTTCTGAAAACGCAGAGAAATATAGAACTAGCTGTCACCTGAGGTTTTGTTTTGTGTGTTTAACATTTGTATACTACTTCCTTTGGGACCTAGGGGAAATGTGGGTTTAAGGTCTAGGTCCTTTGCAAAGTCCTTCCATTTACTGTTGAAACTATGTTGGTAATGTACATGGGTGTTTAAGTCCAAGGTAAGCACAAATGATAGAAAAGAACATGTGCAAAGATGACTCTTATTTTGACCAGAGAAGGACCATGAAGGGAGAATATGGTGATATATTAAGTACATCCTCTTCTGTTGAAATGAATTGGCTGAACCAGAACCAGCTTATGACTTAATTGCTCCTCAGGTCACAAACACATATGCAAGAAATCTTAATTATATGTCTGACCCACACTTCCAACACTTCAAGAAAGTACTGTGAGTTGAGGAGATAGAAATTCTAAAATTCGTAATTTCTCACTGAGATAGGGAAATTTATTTTATTATATATTTTATTTCCTTGCCTTTTTTCTTCATTTAAAAAATTAAACTGTGTTCTTAGAACATAACATATCTTGTGTATATGTGATATATACAACAAAAATAAGGCCCACATGATCAGTATGTATTTCATGGTATCACACCTTTATTTTTTAAATAAGATACTACAAAAATTTCTATTTAATGTCATCTTGTTGCTACTAAAATTACTAAATATTTGAGGTGATAATTTGAATAGCTAAAATTTTGAAACTATACACTACTCTCTTACTTGAGGAACTTCTTTTGGATTCTAGTTTTGTAGGAGAGCAGCTCAGTTTTTCTTTTCTAGGTCGGTTGGCATCTCCCCCAAATCTTTTAAAAGGAGTCTTTTTAAAATGTAGCTCCCAGAGGTAAGTATAATATGAGTGGTACCACTGATGTAGAGTCTTTTAGATCTAGTTAACTTGGTCTAATTCAAAGGTTGAAACCTTTTAAGACATAACATAAAATCCCAGTGGCTTCATAGAACAGGAGAGGAGAAACTATCAGAGTGTAGTCAGGAGTGGACATTAGAATCACTCTGTTCCAATTATTTTCTGATTTTTAAAACATATATTTATTTATTTATTTGCAAGCAGAGAGAGATAGAAGAGAGACAGGCAGAGAGAATGGGTGTCAGGGAACTCCAACCCCACTGCAAAGGAACTCCAGGTGTAGGCAACACTTTTGTGCATTTGGCTTTACATGGGTACTGAGGAATTGAGTCATTAGGCTTTTCAGGCAAGTGCCATCACCATTAAGCCATCTTCCCAGCCCAGCCCTATTTTTTTTCTTTTGTAGTTACTGATCTGACAATTTGGTGTCACTGGCTGAATCCTGTGTCTTCCAGGTGCCAATTCTCTCAGGTTTCAGAAGTAGGTAAGTGAAAAACCATGATGGAATTTGCCAAAGAGGTTTTGGAAAGATTACCAAAGAGGAGTTGTGGTAGATTGAATGCAACCGTATGTCCTCTATAGAGAGCCTGAGGTATTGTCGATTAAGCTTGCAACTTATATCTCCATTTGGAGATATAAGCCTATTGGAGCAGGTGTCACTAGGGGGGGGGAGGGATCTTAAGTCCAACCCTAAGGTGTGTTCAGAGAGTTTGAACTCTGGATATTTGTGTTTGCTGGCTATTTGTTGATGTCTCTCTGCTATGACCTACTGAAATGAGCCAACTTCTTCTGCCATGATGGAACGTCCCCAGAATAGTAAGCCTTAATAAACCCTTCCTTCCCATAAGCTGCTCCTGGCTGGGTGTTTGCCCAGCAACTAGAAAGTAACTGCAGTAGGAACCAAGGGCTGTGATCCTGGTAGAGCCACGGACTCTGATGCATCAATCAGACCCAGAGTCCTTTCTCCTCTCAGCCAGTGAGCAGGACCAGTCTTTCCATGGGACAAGGCCCAGATGTCTTTAAAACTAGGAGACATTCACATAGGAATCTGATGTCAGTTCTGGTAAAAGTCAAGTTGTCTCATCCTGTGATGTTTGGTCAAGTTTTCTTCTCTATTTGACTTTTATATACTGTTTTCCAGTAAGAATATTGAAAAAAAGATAAGTCGGTAGGAAGACAAACAAATGAATATGGTTATATATGCATACAGACATACAGATTGATAACAGACAGGGGAAATGACTTCATTACGTTTTAACACATTTCCTCAATGTTTATCATATATACATTTGATGATTTTATAGTACCTGTGGACATTTCCATATGTGTATAAACTAAGCTTATTTTTTCTGTTGTTGTTAGCAGACATAAAATTAAAAATGCTCTATCACAAAAGTGCTTATCATAAGCTCCTTACTCTAGAACTTTTGCTGATAAATTATTCTATGTCCCCGATGTCACACTTTGTAAGTCAGATGGAATTGAACTGAATTTTGCTATGTTTATTTTACTATTATTATATTTATTCTGTCTTGTTGTAGACTGTGTCCTGCTATGTCACTTCTCTTGACCTCACACTTCCAATCCTCCTGCCTCAGCTTCTTAATTGCTGGTATTATAAGCCTCAGCCACTGTGCCTGGCTACATAATTTTTAATGTGTGTCAGTTTTGCATACTTCTGACATCTTTTACCCTTCAATTTCCTCAGCAATTAGATATGTCATGAATAACTTTTATTGTTAAAAATAAGTATAAAATTAATCATATGGAACTGGGTACATGCAGTTCTTGAAATTCATTTTGTCCTTTTTAACATCTAAAAAATTAATAGAAGTGATACTATCAAGGTAGTTATTTCTAAGCATTTTGAAAGGATTAAATGAAATTAATGACAGATAGAGCTTAACACCATGCCTCTCGCCCATGACTTTCATCATGGTCATTACCATGGAGATGTTTAATGTGTATGTAAATGCTGAAGAAGGCAGACCACACATAGTGCATGTTGGCTAGAGTCTCAGATGATATGGTGGAAGTAGGAGAGGTAATTATAGAGATGCTCTATTTATTTAAATGATTCCAAACCAAAGTTCTGCAATGATCCTCGATTGCACAGACCTGTCAACATATTATAACCTATTCATAGAGATGTTGGAACAGACCTCACACTTTCACTTTGTGATGAGATGGTTGGTAGGGGTTATGTTGATACACCTCTGTGTGATTATGTCCAGGCCTTCTGGTCAGGCACCTGACCTTGCTCGGCTCCTCATATGTCACTGTGGTTGTTTATCTTACCTTCTGCTTCACTGATTGTTGTAACATATGGCCAGGCATATTGGGAGTAGCACATAGCTGCCTTCCAAACACTTGTGAAATATTGTGACCTTGACAGTGAAAACTGATCAGTTTTGTAACAAGAACATTACTTGCAATTTTTTCCAATGTTATGTACCTAGATCAAGAAAATAGATCTGTACTTTTATTTTATCAGGGAAAATATAATACTGTATTTTCTCCCATATGATATTTTTCTATATTCAATTAATTAAGCTCTGAGCTTTTGGAAGCACATGTATACATCCTACAGTTATGATCATGTTTTGTACATTGTATATTTATCTTTTGTAGCAGGTGAATAACTTTTTCCTCAGTGGCACTTGTACTCATAACATTTTTACTACTTTGAATCAATGTGCAATCAGCTCAGGAAAAATCACATCATTTAATGGATCATACTTGAAATTTTAGTTTTGGTTCTTAAAGATGTTTAAGGCAATATTTGTAATCCATTCCTAAAATGTTTACAATTATCTTATCTATTTTATATGTCATGTTAACTGTTTCAAATTTGAATATCTTTAATAAGCTACTCTTCAATTTTTATTTTTCATAATTTTTATTTTAAATAATTAATGAATATTTTGAATGTCTTCAAAATACAAAACATTACAATTAGCTATCCATGTACATTGTGTAATATTAACACCTTCATTACCAACCGTGATATACATTTGATACCTGCTTTTTAATATTGTAACTGAAGATTTTATACTTTTGTCCAACATCTTTCAATTTCTTTCCTCCTGTAGGTCTTCTGCAAGCCAATATTCTTTATGAGTTTGACATTTTAGATTTTACATGCAAGTGAGATCATACCAGTTGACTGTTGAAAAGATCTTTCCTTGAAGTGCAGCAGAGGTATAGACAATAATTCATAAATGTATAACTCAATGATTTAGTGCTTTGGAGACAGATCTTTGTAATGACCATTCAGAATGAGAACTAAATGCCAGCCACTTTCTCTTTCTATATCCCTGACATTTTCATTTTGAGAGTGAACTAGTATACTCATTTCTCACATCACAGGTATCCATATGTAGTTTTGAAGAGCATATGACTAGAACCATATGCTGTATAACCATATGTTGTATAACTCAACATCATGTTGTTATGTAACAATGGGTTTAAATTATTACAAACTATACATTTTAAAATGTCAAAACTTTGTTTTTTTCATTGGTTCCCTACGAAGCTCATGTTCCTTTCTATTGAATTATCCCTTATATCACACTACTTTCCAATTTATTTTTACCAATATATTCCATTTTAAAGACTGCTTTTTTGAACAGGCCTCCAATAGGTGAGTGAATAATTATGATGCAGCTCCTATACAAAATGGAGTTTTATCCAGGCAGAAAGAAAATTGAAATTATAAAATCTACAGGAAAATGTATGGTTCTTGAAAATATTAAACATAGTGAGGTAACTTTGGCTCAGAAAGACAAACACTGCATGTTTTCTCTCATATGTGGATTCCAGATTTGAATTTTTTTGCTCTGAGTATAAGTTGGGGGTAAGAGTCAGTAGTAGAGGCAAAGAAGTTATCCAGCAGGAGGGATAGTAGATATATCAGGAGTGGGCTAGAATTCAGTGGCTTTTAATGTCAAAGTGGGGTCAGAGGAGGATGTTGATGAAGAGGGCCCAGGGAAGGTTTACACAAAATTAAAGATATAAATAAAACATATGAAAAACTAATTCTTAGTTAGCTAATTAAAAATATAATTTAAAAAGTAACAATGAATTTTGAAAAGTAGTGCTGCTGAGATTGAAAATGATATGCCCAGGAAATTCCTACTACAGGTGTGATACCTCCCAGTGAGTTGTTGGTCAGTGAGGCCCACGAGGTCTCCCAAACAATACAATCTAATGCCAATGCTCATGTTGCTCACCAGAACTAGATGGTAATACCTAAATTCTAAAAAACACCACATGCTGTAATACAGGACACTGGAAAATTGAGTTGGAACTGAAATCAAAGCTTCCCCACTGCTGACTGAAATAGTGCTGGAAAGTTCTATGAATGACTGTGGGGAAAATCATATATAATTTTAGCCAGCAGAAGATTCTTTAAGCCACGCAAACTATCTAGACAGGTAAGATACATCTATTGGTGCACGTGATGGTTAGGTTTTGTTGTCAACTTGATCTTTTGAATTATCTTGGGTGGGTCTCTTGAGGATGTTCACAGGAAGGCAGCCCTCTCCGCAGGGGGCAGGATGTAAGGAAGCTCAGGGAAACTGGAAACTAACATTCCTTCCTGAGAAGGCAGTGCAGGAAGGAAATTCCAGAGACTCAAGAAGCCAAAAAGTCTGGGAATTGGTTGCCAGGCCCCTCCCTATGTACATATAAAGGGAAAAGAATTCCCTGCCTCTCCCCCTTGTCTGTTTCTGGTGTATGATGTTGGTGATGGGTTTTTCTCTCTATTTGGATCTATGAAATGGAGACAGTGTCTTTCACCATTATAGAACTTCCCCTGGATCTGTAGCTTCAATAAATCCTTTCTCCCCATAAGTATGGCTGGTTTGGAGATTCATCCTAGCTGATTAAGACAGCGCACTATCCTAGCTGATTAAGACAGCGCACTGGTAGCATTGCAGTGAAAGCCGTAACAAACTGCTATCCAGTTGTATTTGCTATCTGCTCCATGGAAGGGAATTCACATCTGATATGGAAAACTATGTCAAAAGACTTTGATGGTAATAAGACCTAGGGGTGAAGCAACCACTCTTCTTTATCTACATAAATACATTGTGCCCATCCAATTGCCCTGTAAATGTTTATATTTATGGCCATCATTAGCCCTATTCTCACTTTCTTACTTGGTTCAAGAAGCTTCTTTTTGTAGATAGTGGTGACTCCTGGGGAGATCCCAGAGTCATCTAGGTGAAGAGAAGTAACCATTGAGATTTTATTATGTGCCTACCAAATGCCTACTTACTTGGGTGAAAAGTGCTGGATACAGTTTTTTGTCTTGTTAAGGTTTCCATTTTAATGATTATGTGCACAAAAGGTACATTTTTTATTGTAAGTAGCATGCACCAAGCCAGCACTGCAATGAAATGCATAGAGATAAGTAATAATGAATAAACCTTATGATGGTACTTTAGAGACAGATACTTGTACAGAGTTTTGAAATCCTTAGCTATGGACTGGAAGCCCACATGCAGTGGCCAACTGAGTCATAGATATCCAAGAAGAGAGACAGAAGTCACAGAAGTTTTAAAGGAAAAGTGAGATTATTCATACTGATTTGTAAAGGACAATCTGAAGGGGAAAAGATATTGCAATGTAGGATGCATTTCAAAAATTGAAAATATAAGAAGTCAGTGTTTGTATGTGTAAGGGCCTGTACATAATTTTGCTGATATTTCATGTGACATCAAAATAACTCAATACTTGGATGAGATATTAAACAAAACTTTGAAACTTCAGACATTATCTTGTAGGAGATGGGAAACCTGGCAAATTTAAGGCAACATCATAATGCATGTTTTTTTTTAGAAATATGAATTTTCTGATAGGATAAGTTGAAAATTACTTCTAAAATCCTGCAATGTTCTCTTCTAAAAGTTATTTTTCAAACGGAACAGTGATGAATGCTACCTCACACAGCTATTTCAGACAGTTTAATGACATGATTAGTATCTCTCAAGGTTCCATCACTTACACTTCACCTAGAGAAACTTTCTTTCTTTCTGTGAGAATTTTTCACAGGAACACTTCTCTTAGCTTTTGCTCATGCTTCAGAGATTTATAGATAAAATTGTCAGCAAAAATGCCCTACCATTTTATCAGATTTTCTATATTAAGTGGAATGATAATTGTGGCATATATATGTATATGTGTGTGTGGGGGGGAGAGAGAGAGAGACAGACAGACAGACAGAAAGAGACAAAGAGAAAGAGAACACACTGTCATGTTTTGTATTTTTAAGCAATTAAGCAGTATATTTTCAAATATAGTGCATGTGTGAGTTTAAAATAAAACAATGATCAATTTTGCTCATGCTCAAATGTAGTTGTTTATTTTGGGAGAAAGCAAAAAAAAAAAAAAAAGCCTTCAGTCAATATCCTATTGTCGAGTCAGACTGCAGTAGGATATTTCATTATCAGCTGAAGTGAACACAAATTATTATGTGGTTTGAGTGACCAAGAACAATTTGTGCAGTTAATTAATGTCAACAAGTGGTTTTACATCCTTAAATAAAAAGTATCAGTTTTGTTCCTTGTAATGGAAAAACTTCTCATTCTTTGCAGTTATTCAAAATTCTTGATTAGTTTAGAGTGGTATTATCTATTCTCATTATTATGCATTTCCATAACTTGGACAGTAGGAAGCACCCTGTCTCTGTGTCTCTTTTAAATATCCTTCTCTTGTTCTTTGGATATTTTTCTTATTCCTGGCATAGCAAACTATTCTGAAGGAATACAATTCTTCCTTGCATCAGAAATATGCTTATTTTTTTCAGAGGGAATAGAAACATTTGGTTTTGGGTGTTAAGTGTACTCAATGCTACTGGAATATCCCTGATTCCAGACCTTCTATAAAACTATGACAAGAGAAGCATGTTTATATATGTGCTTGTGTAAATGCATGTCTTCACCTATATGCATCCATCTTTTGTGTACCTATGTACATACATGCTCTGACACACAGTTCTTTTGCTTTTGCATTTTGTATTTTTACCTCCTTTACCCTGAAGTAAGAGACATGACGCCCATTGTAAAAGTTGTTGTTAACTGCCTGTTTAATTCTAGGATTCTCACAGTTTCAGAATAGAATACCCACATCATCTGTCAGTACTATATTCTCAGACCACATGTTTACACCAGCAAAGCATGTCTTCCATAATATTTTTTAGTTTTTAAGTTATTCCAACCAATGGTGTGAAATTTGTTTTACACTATTCTGAGAATAGTACTCTATTTTTTCTAATTGTTCCTATTGTCAAGAGAAAATCATTTGCAGATATTTTTAATTTGTTTCCCTAGTTTTATTATATTTAGCAGTTTGAACGAATCGATCCCTACGTAGCCTGTGAAACAAGGGATCTGTTTTCTCCATTCTTATTTAATACAGTGCAGGAAGTCTTGGCCTGAGCAGTAAGACAAGGAAAGCAAATAAAGAGGATGCAATAGGAAAGGAAGAAGTAGAAATCTCCTTACCCGAAGATGATATGATTTATACAGGAGATTTTAGAGACACCACCCGGAAACTCTTAGAACTGGTGAACACTTTTAGTAAAGTGGAAGGTTACAAAATTAACACATAAGAATCTGTAGCCTCCCAAATGCCAATAACAATCCAGCTTAGGATGAAATTAGGGAAGCAACACAATTCATAATTGCCTTTAAAAAACACGAATGAAGCTAAATAAGGAAGCAAATGAGATCAATAATGAAAACTTTAAGACACTCCACAGAGAAACAAGAAAATATCCAAAGCTCAATTTTCTTTTAATGTGAAAGCCAAAACTCTGCCAATTCTGGACAAATGGGAGATAGTACAATTCAAGGTAAAGAAATGTGTAAGTACTTTATGAATAGGAATCACCCATGAAATAAGGGCAACAGTTAATAAATGTGGAATTAAAAAGTTTCTTTACAGAAAAGGAAATAATTGATCCTACAGTATGGGCAAAAATCTTTTATTATATAAAAATCTGTGCAGCTATATATATACATATATATATATTTATTTACAAATATATATATATATATATTATATATATATTTACAAATATATATATGTATTTGTAAATATATATATTTACAAAGAACATAAAAAACAAAATATGAACCAAAACCAACCAAAAGTGGGGTAAAGAATTGGACAGAGAGTTCTCAAAAGATGAAATGCAAATGGCCAATAAATATTGTAAAAAGTGTTTAGTTTCCTTAGCAATTAGGGTGAGGGCAGAGAAAGATGGAGCTTACTGAAGGGGCAGGTGTAACCAAAAGTATGCCTGATAATTTTAAACAGCACAAATGAGTAAGACAGTGAATACTAAGTCCAATAAAAATAATAAATAAAATAAAATAAAATATCCAAACAGCTTTAACCTCTAACTTCAAGAATCTTTGCAAGTTTTGTCTCTTGCTCTTAAGAGGAATTCACAACGCAGATATTCTTAAAGTAATTGAATTTATTACTTTAATTTTAAAAAATATTCTTAAGTGTCTCTGGACTTCTGTTTTGGATTGTGTTGGATATTGTTGACAATAAAGCAGACATAAAACTCACCCACCATGACTCAGGGAGCTGAGCAGAAGAGAGGGTGGAAATACTGTAAGAGGAGAATATCCAAATACATTGCCCCCCTCAGGAACAACACACAAAGGGGGGAAAATTGATTACCTCTTGGGCAATTCATAACCTCCTACCCCATGGACTGATGCAGTATGCCCACTGAGAAGCGCCTCCAGTGAGTTGGAGGCAGAGAAGAGGGAAATAGGGGTACCATAAAAATATTTGTTCATATAATGCATCTAGTTATTGACAATAAATATATTAAAAATAAATTTTTAAAAATTCCAATTAAAACAAATATTTATGATACTCTTTAATATTTCTATATATCCTTGCTTTAATTTTGAATTATTTTATGAAACATAATGGAATATTGATCATACTGTTTTATAATTAATAAATGAATATTTGCATTTGTTTCTTGAAATGTTTTCACAAATTATGTATGGCCATCATCTGTAAGTGCCCCTCACATTTTTTAGCTTTATTTTATAATATTAATTCTTTATTATTAATTAATAAATAAGACTACTTTTTATTGTTCTGACAGCGTTTAATTTGCCTCTTCCAGCCTTCAAAATTTCCTCAATTTTCCTTCTGCCTTTTTTATCACCTATGGTGAAAATCAATGTGACCACCTGAAAAACAAAATCAAGGGCAGCTGCTTATTAAGAGGAGGCGCAGAGCAATACCGTTTGATCCTAAACCACCTACTCTCATATCCAAAGGCTTAGAAGTTGAAAGAAAAGAATTTCTATTCTTTAATCTTGTTTATTGTCATAGGGCTTATTGATTCTAAAGTGACTTTAAGATCTTTTAACTTTAAGAAGTATAAAAATAAATCTAATTATGAACATGTTCATTGAATTCTAAAAAATTGCTTCTTCATTTTAGTTTTAAAGAGTGTAGAAATATTTTTTAAATTTAAACTTTGTTTTGTATAACAATGTTAAGTCTTTGATTATCCTTATTTATCTTAAATATCTGGCATTATGCCACATTGCATGCCAAAATTATAATCCCAAACAAAACAAAGGTATAATTCCAAAGATTGTTTTTTTCTTGGTAGGGTCTTGCTCTAGCCCAGGCTGACCTAGAATTCATTTGTAGTCTCAGAATGGCCTTGATCTCAGGGCAATCCTCCTACTTCTGCCTCCAGAGTGCTGGGTAATTCCAAAAATTTTAATCCTAAATACATTTTTGCATTTTATTTCAATATGACCCCAATTTTTCTAAGATGACTAAATGATCATATTACTTATTTGATGGGGGCTTGGTTGTTATCACCTGCAGTTTCTCTCCAGGCTTCCCTTGCATTAGTCAAAATGAAACCCTTAATTTCTGAATGAGAAATTGGTCTTAAAATATGTTATGGAAGAGGGCTCCCAGGGAGCTGGGGTGAGGGCATAATTGTATATACCATAATTTAGATAAAAAATTTAATAATAATAATAATTGTTTTTGAATATCATTTTAAGAGAAAATAGTTCTATAAAATAACCTGTATCCTTTTATTAACTTCATTTTCATCCTTTAAAAAATTTTTGTCTTACATATCCTCTAGGTTTGTTGTTGATTTGTTTTGTGTTTGTTCTTTGACAAGGTTTCAATCTGTAGTTCCGGCTGCCTTGGAACTCATTCACCAGCTTCTTCCCCACACTCCCAAATCCTGGGATTATAGGCCTCATGTGATGGCTAGTTCTCTTGTCAACATGATCCAATTAGGAATAGGGTAAATGACATGAATTTTGGGTTTGTTTGTGAAGGTTTTTCCAGGAAGGCTTAACTGAGTGGGAAAGTCTTTCTTCCAGGGTGGGCAGCCCTTTTGGTAGTGAACTGTTTGAAAAGTACCCTGAAAGACATGAAACTATTTGACTCTTTGACAATTTATAAAATAAATCAGCTACTTGTATCCAAGGTCAGCCTGGGTTTTTTGGAATAACAGCAAGTTAGTACAAAAAACTGACCAAGTAGAGCATTTGGATCAAATAGACCAAAGAGAAATCTGAGGTCTGACCTTTTTCCTTCTACCTGTTATTTGTAAGACAAGAACTTGCTGGTATGTATGTACTCCTATAATTCTTAATATAGTCCAGGTCGACCTCAAGCTTTTGATGCCTCTGAGTCCACTCCAATCACATGCTTGTCTTCTTGCCTGGCCTACCCTCTCTTTTGTGTTCCCAGAGTTAGTAGGTTCAATTCTATAATGGTCTTGCTTTGAACTATATTCCAAAAGTTGAAAAAAATAAAAATGAACTGAGGGATATTGCTTTAAAACTGGATCCAGTCCTGGGGCGATGACTCAGCAGTTAAAGGCGCTTGCATCCTTGCTTGAGTGTACATGCAAAAAGACAAGACAAACATAAATCATAAATATTTAGCAGTAAATAGCATAGTGAAATATGACTTTTCTGATTTTCCTTTGCAGCTGGCTTTAGTAAGGACTCTCTAAAATATTAAATTAGGAGTTTGGCATTTCAATTGCTTACCATAAAAAAACAAATAATTAAAGAATGGAAATATAACAGCCGAACACAACCTTGTGCTTGGTTTATTAGTTATAAGAGAAATGAGAATTTTGGGGCTGTGTATAAAATCTGTGGATCTGGTTTGTATGCTCCAGTCACAGCACCTGCAGCCTCAAAGGTGGGCTGGTTGTCCTTTATTTGTTCATTGACCTTGGCATTACCACATTTACCCCATATTCTCCACATGCTTCAGGAAATGAGTCAAGTTATCCTCTTACAATATCTCAAACCTTTTATCTCTGAAGGTTGGAAAAAAAATGGCTTTTCAATGACAACAGGCCCTCATTATTTGTATCATAGCTTGCCTTCTTCAATAAGATGATGGTGGTCTCTCCAGGTATACTCAGCATTCTCCAAATGTACTTGGGTAATTATCATTCATTAAGTATTAGGACTGTTTACCAGAGTTTTTTGGAATCCAGTGTGAATAAGTGATGAAATAGACTAAGTAACATCATGAGTAATACTGAAAGTTTTCTCTCTAATTATTCTAAGTCCCACCAGAATATTATTACAATTAAATTAGAGGTATAGATTAAGTTAATATTCTAAAATTGATTCATTTATATGTAGTGAAGCATTGTACAGAATTCTTTTCCTGAGACCATTCGTATCTTCAATTAATTTACTTTTAAAATTAATGTGCCTAATTGCTGTTTATCCTTTAAATCTGCTTCTGCCTGTTTTCTATTACATATAGATTGTAATAGTCTTATAAGATAATAATTGCTTCATACAAATAAAATATCATTTCTATTATTACAAAAATAATTTGTATTTATTACATTTCTATTCTTATTACACTAAATTATTTCATTTACTCTTTCTACAATGTGGAAACTTTTCCCAACCTTTAAGATAATTTCATGAATTTGTCCTATTATTTTTGAATATTCTGTAGACAATTTTATAAAATATTGTTGATTTCTTAACCAGAAACTTATAAATACTACACATTTATATATTTTTTAGGTTTGAGTAATTAGTCATAACAAAGATATAGTGTATAAATACTTTTTAGTCAATCAAATAAACTGGCTCGGTAATTTATTACTTAGAGCACAATATAAACCTCATTTGGGCCATTTTTGCTTACTTCTGAGCAGTATAAGAAATAAAACAATAACGTATTTTCATCATCCGCAGGGACTGCCATTGGAGGAAGCTACAGTGCTTTTCCATGAGATGCCCTGCAAATCCTAAGCACACTTTTGTCACACCAGATCCTTCTCAGAGTTCTTTAATTCTTTAGATTTAGCATCAAATTCTGACATATGTTTTTGACTTTTATGGGTATATGGCTTAGAGACTTTCTAATTCCCAAGCTCTTAGACAGAAATGACATTCTATAGTTATCTTTAACGATATTTCTATCATGTTTCATTATTTGTGCTCTTACCTTAAGCTCCTAAATTAATCTGTTTTAGTTTACTCTGGATTTTCATATTCATAGAATTTTTTTTTTGCTTCAAACCCAAACAGAAAATCAGAAATTAGGAAGAGATGTGGGACACAGGGAGTTATCTCATTAACTAGAATCCAAAGGATTTTCCATGAACTTTTCAAATTTATACTTAGGAAAGAGTAAATCAAACATAATTAATTTTGTAAATTATATTTTAGGGTAATTTTGTTTTTGCTTTACAAGCTCTAACCATAGCTACGAGGATCAAAGAAATAATGTGGACACGTTTTAACAAAATATTTAAATGTGACTTTGCTACCAAAAATAACCTATTTAAAAGTTTTTAAGGAGTGGGAGGGTTGGTTCATGGTTAGTTTAAACCATTTCTCCACTAAAGATAAAACCCATGAGCATCATAACCTCTCTTTATTTTCTCTAGTAGCTATTTTTATTGTCTGTCTAGACTTAAAACAGACTTTCAGGGGTGATTAATAGGCCACAGTGAAATACTTCGCATCACATTATGTGCTCAGATGTTCTCACACACCTTGCCTTCAATTTGCCTGCACTCATTTTCCCATGGACAAGCTTTCCCTGGGCTGCCATTCAGCTCCAAGTGCAACCAATCAGTCTAATGCAGGCGACTCTCTCCACATCAAGCTGCCTGGTGGTTCAGTGTCAGCACTTTTTAAAAGAATATCTTTGAATGGTTTACAAAGGTCAAATCTGAAATTAACATACTTTTCACACAATAGGATATTTTTTCCAGATAGAGAGTATTGGCATTGCATCTGGAAGTAAAGAGAAAGGAATGAATCAGAAATGGGAACAGAATCTACCATATTCTCATTTCTGCTAAAAAAAGAGCCAGTGATCCCATAGGGCGGAAGGGTGGTCGTGAAATCAAAGTGCATGGAAAATCCTTTTGATTCTAGTTTATAAGATGTTCTAAATCTTTTTCATTATATCAGTCTCATAAGATAACAATTGCTTCATACAAATATTAAAATATCATTTCAATTATTATTACAATACAGTCTGTTTTATTCTTTCTGTCAATATGGGAACTTTCTACATTCTAATTTTATGTGAAATATTTAATGTTTAATGCATTTTATATTTGAGTAAGATTTTTTGTTGTTCATAAAATATTCATTTTGAATTTAAACATGTATTTATTTTCTGAAAATATAATGTTTTTATTTATTTTTTCAGGCAGGGTTTTACTCTATCCCAGGCTGACTTTGAATTTACTCTGCAGTCCCAGGCTGACCACAAACTGAAATTTTCCTACCTCAGCCACAAAAGCGCTCAGATTAAAGACATGTTATAACATGTGAAGCTATGAAAGTCCCTGGAATCCTATCTCTCTCTCTCTCTCTCTCTCTCTCTCTCTCTCTCTCTCTCTCTCTCTCTCTCTCTCTCTCCCTTTCTCTCTATCTCAACACAGATAAATATATATATATATATATATATATATGGTTTTCATAAGATCGTCAAGATTGAAACATAAAAAAGCTATTTAATTGCACCTTAAACAGATAGAATTATTTTTTCTGAGGTTTGTGGGCAAAGGAAAACTCTTGAGAATTAAAAGTTGAAGAACGTGTATTTCAGGAGACTTTAATTTTGCTACTATTAGTTTTGCCCCAAAGGAAGATGCATGTTAAATTTGAATTCATTAGTACTCTATTTCCTGGTCATTATTTGAAGCGATGTGTTGAGCACACCTTGCTGCAATGGTATATAAAGCCGTACCACCAGTCTTTGATGACAGGACAGTGTAATTATCAATCTCCCATCAATGAAGAGAACAATACTCATAAAGTCACTTGCTAAATACCTGTCATTTGAACAAAACTATGCTAATGCTAGGGTTTAATCAGGCCTTCTATTTTATAGCCACTAAAACTTTAATTGAATGGAATAACTGAAATAATTTATAATATCAGGATTCTGGCTTTGAATTAACCACTCAGGATATATAATTTCAGTTCCTTACATTAGATAGTTCCTAATGTAAAGTCCTGAACAATGCATAGCTGTTTTATATAGTTCACAAAGTGCAGACTCAAGGAAAGGGGCATATTGCTAACCACAGAGTCATTGCACTGTCTAAGGAGGTCTGTGATAAACTGGTTTACCAATTGAGTTACAAGAAGGCAAATATTCCTCCTTCTGACAATTTTTCAAAAATATTGGCCTTTAAAAATGCCACTGATCTAGAGAGATGGCTCAGTGGTAAAAGGTACTTGCTTACAAAGCCTGATGGCTTGGGTTTGATTCCCCAGTGCCCACAGAAAGTGGCACATAGTTGCTTTGCAGTGGCAGCAGGCCCTGATGTGCCCATACTTTCTCTTTCTGCCTTTCTCTCTCTCCTTCTCTCTCTCTCTGTTCCCCTCCTCTCAAGTAAATAAATATTTAAAAATTAACCATTAAATGTATTGAATTGAAAAATTAGAAATACTAAAACTTTGTAAAAATTTTTAAAAATATCAATGGGGAAGCACCCATATAAAGAAACACTCCATATAATACTCTTATGGTGATATACTGCAAAAGAAAGTGAGTGAAGAGGCACACGTTATTTTCCAGGACATACTAAGTGAATTTTGCACCGACCAAAGAAAAAAATCAGGCAATAAACATTTTAGAATTATAGAATAAAATCAGAAGCCATGGTTTAAAAATCTACCTCAACACCTCTTAATCTGTATAACATTACACAAGCTTTTTACAAAGAAATAATAACATTAAGGGAGTTGTAAGTTTTCAATAGTTCCAAACTCATTTCAAAGCTTACATGATACAATCAATAACAACATAAACTATTGTTATGCCACAATAAACATGAATTACTAAGACACTTTAAAGACAATTTAAAATTCATTTCACAATAGAAAGAATTTAAGTTTCATTTCACAATAGAAAGACATATGGATTAATGGTGAAGAATAAGTCTGACCTTTAAAAGGTGGTTCTACATTATGACAGGCATTTAGAAACATATGAACTATTTAAATAGACTTTTTATTATGTTTGCTCACTTGTATCCCATGACTATAATTACTGATTTGACAGAAGTTAATTTTTAAACATATACTTGTTTCAATGATTAAATACAAGTTTGTGTAAATTATTAATAAGTTTAACACTAAATTATTGACAAGAAAATGAGTGACAATTATATTTAAAAGAACACATCTTGAGAATGTATGTCAAAATTATATGCTTAAACAATTACTCCTCATAAACTGCTCTTCAAAATTAATGCAATAGTTTTAAAAATTATATTCACTGATGAAGTACATCAATAGTTGTATAGGTGGTGGACTGAGAATAAAAATCTGCCTATGCATCCATTTCTTTAAAAAAATCAATAGCTTAAGCTTATTTGTGTGCTTCCAGCTTATTAATATCTACTTATTCTATTTTCCCTTTCCTAGAAAGGTTTCTTTAGTCGAGTGATCTCAATAAATGGCATGACTACTTCTACATTCATTCAAGATTAAAGTCAGTAGCTGGACTAATTTTGACCCTGTCTACCCTGTGGTTTGTCTCATCTCTCACCTCATGATCCTCATTTCATTTTTACTGTCTGCTATGGTTAATGAAGTCCAGTTTTGCTCAAAGTATTTCCCCAACATGTTAGTTTTCTTTCACATGAAACTCCTTTTTAGAAACTTGTAATGTGCTTCCTCACCAAGAAGAAGCATGTGAAAAGTGTGTTAATCGTACTTTAAAGGACTTCTATGAGATGGAATCTTTCTGATTGCTAATTTCCTATATTGGTTTGTGTTCTCTAGAGAAACAGATACAGAAATGTATAGATATAATCATTGTTAGGAACTGGTTCAAAAAGTTATGGAAGATGAGAAGTCCCCAAATCTACAACAGGCAAGCTAAGGATCCAGGAATACTGAGAGTGTAGGTCCATCCAGGCTAAAGGTGTATGATTGGATGCTTCATATCAGTATCAAGAACATGACCACAATACACTGGTAGTTTTTTGATTTCTCAATATAAATCAGGAGGTAGGACAAGATCAATTACCCGGATTGTCAGTTGTGTAAGAGGTTTCCTCTTAGTCTCTCATGTGTTACTTAGCTCTATTTTGGGGGCTGAATGGGACATGAACATTGGGAAAGACATTATTAAAACTGGTTGTGAGGTTGTTTCTCATGAAATGCACATCCAGAATCATGCCTAACTAAAGTTTAGGTTCCTATAACCCAAATTGGCACACATAATTAACCTTCATATTCTATTTTCCTGAAGTAAGTTGTAGAAGTAATTTACATGATGTGTTTTTTGTTTGTGAATGGACTATAAGAACATAAAGTGATAATTAACTATAAGAATGAAATATGAGAATTAATTATGGAAAGAACTTTGAGAATATTTCTTATAAATTTTACAAATAACTTCTCTGTGAAAATTGTTATAAGATGCTTTTTCTGCTAAGTTCCTGATTTGTAACTTGTCCTGAAGTGAATCTCACAAGCATTTTGTCCACCTGCTTAAAGCAATGTGACAAAGTTTCCTCTGCCTTGATGGACCTTTAGCCTGGACAAGACTGATGACCTCCTCACTGTTGTGACAAGGAATGCTTAGAGATGCTGACATATCCTATACTATGCTCCTTGCCCAACTTCCTCAGAAGCCTGGTTGCACTCTTGACTCAGGAGAAACAGGCATGCCTGCTAAGTGCTGACCATAATGTTGAAGAAAACTTGGTCACTAACAATCTGCCCATAGAATTGCCACAGATCGGTTGAAGCAGATGGTCTCAATGTGATTCATGAATGGGGCATGGGTGAGTTCCAGACCAGCAGAATGAAACAAGTCACACCCCTAAATCCCTTCCTTTAACTTTTTTAAGGATTATTGCTTCCCCTTGGCCCTTTCAATGTTAAGCTTGTTCACATATGACTTTTTGTGGCAGTTCACTAAAGACACCAATGTGGGCAAGTCATCAGAAGTGAAAACTATATAAATATCAGAGCTGCACTGACAGCAGAAGCAGTGGGTTCACTCTAGCTTTAAATGACTCTAAGGGTCAGCAGCAAACCCCCTCTTGGAAATGAATCAAAGAGTCCATTTCTATAATTCAAGGGCTATGACCCCAAACTGAACATAGGTGGATAATCCAATTTTTTAAACATAAATTCTATTAAAGCCTAACATTTACAGGATTGTTCTACACAGAGTATACTCTGCACACACTGTTGCTGGAAAAAATATTTATTAAATCAATGATTTAGAATCAGATGGTGACCTCAAAGAATATGAACCCATACCTTTATAAATATTGGTTTTGAATTAAAAAATATTATTCTGGGCTGCAGATATTATTCAGCAGTTAAAAGCACATATTTGAAAAGCCTGGGTTCAATTTTTTAGTACCCACATAATACAAAATGGTATATGTGTCTGGAGTTCATTTGCAGTGGCAATGGGCTCTGGTGAACCTCTCTCTCTCTCTCTCAAATTGTTTTTTTTAAATAAAAGTAATTAGTGGAAAATGTGGAAAGTTATGGTAAAATAAAAAAAGAATATAGAAGAATTCAGAAATAGTCTGGTGCATTCTCAAAGGAAGTAAAGTTTAAGTTTTCAGAAGGTAGGAAAAGTAGGAACCTAGAGTAGGGAAAAGTTGATCAAATTTGGGCAAGTGAGAAACTTTTCAAGTGTGTAAAATAAAAATATAGCCATGCAAGAGAAAGTTTTTTTGGAGATTTGAAGAGAATATACATGAAGTCATGATTTTAGGAGTGCATCCTTATTTCAGAAATTGAAATGCTATTTCAGAATTTGATAGTAAACTCTGAGGGAAAAGGAGTCATCACAGGTCTTCAAAGAAGATAATAGCACAGCATATAAAAATGCCAGACAGTCAGTCTCACTGTTAATGTCAAAGAGATTGTGCAAAGAAAATAAATAGAAGTTGACTGACAGTTTACTCACTGCAGTGTTATTTCTTCCACTAAGGAAAAGCAAAGCGAATTGTCTTCCAAATAAAAGTGCTTCTTGAACTGATAGGGATCAAACCCAGGGCCTTGCCCGTGCTAGGCAAGCACTCTACCTGTAAGCTATAACCACCACCTCACATTCATCTTTAAGAAGGTTAATACATGGTAAGTACCAAGGCTACTTGAAGCCAGTAAACATAACCTCTCATATCTCCTCCTGCCATTTTCTTTCAGCTATTCCAGAGCTAGCAAAGGAATTCTAGACTGTCAGTCTGAAGCTGAGAAGGGGACAGAAGCTCTTTGGGAAGTGACATGTGGGTGTATGCTTCCTGGACAAAATTATACAAAAAATTGTCTGTACAAATTATTTTTGTAGCTTAATATAATTATAACAGAAGCCAAAAACCTTGCTCATTCATTGGAAAGTTCAAACCTATGAAGTTATTTTCTTCAACCGTGTTTCCATTATAAATAATGTTACATTGCTATTAAAACACAGCTATTTTCCTGCTCATACCAACATGCTCTTATTCCCCCACCCCATTTCTCTGAATATGCCATGTGAAGCTGAAATTCAAGTCATTGAAAATAGAAAATGTGTGTCTACCTGTGTGCACATGGAGCATTCCACTTCAGAAAAAAAAAAAAAAGAGAGAGAGATTTCAGGAAAAAGCAGCTCCAATGGCAGGGAGAATGAGAAGGAGGAAATGAAGGGTTATCATGTAAACCAACTCTGGGTGTGATTTTTCTCAAATTTTCTTCTTTATCAATTCTCCTGCGTGGCAATTATTCTTACAGACATTACAAATAAATTTTTGGGAATATTTTTTGGGGTGCCATCTTTAATAAACTCTTTGAAAAATACTTATCTATTTCTTTTTCAGTGAGATAGAGGGAGACACAGAGAGTGAAGGAGAGATTAGACAGAGGAAGGAGTAGACATGCCAGGGTGTAAACAAACTCCAGATGCATGTGCCACTTTGTGCATCTGGCTTTAGGTGGGTACTGGGAGATTGAACCCAGACTGATAGGCTTTGCAAACAAAAGTAAACAGCCCCTTTTCTGATAAACTCTTAACTTTATACTGCAACCAAGTTAATCATATGCTTTGAAGTAATTGAAAACTATAATTCCCCATGTTCTTGAACAATGCAATCAGCTTGTTTAAACAATGTATTGAAATAAACCATCCTTGCACTGCTTTTCTCTTTGTAACGCCTAGGTATCAATACATATGAGGACTATTTGTCATGCTGATGTGATCTTAATCCATGCTTCTCATTTATCTCCCCAGTGAACTGTTTATGCTCCTGGCCATAACAGTGTGTGTGTGTGTGTGTGTGTGTGTGTGTGTGTGTGTGTGTGTGTGTGTGTTCTGAATCATCACAGGTCAATGTCCCCTTTCCCTTAAGCTCCTTCCTTTGAGAAACACTTAAAGAATATTTTTTAAATGAAGTTCCTTGTTCTTTCTCATGCACTATTGTTTTTGTTGTTTAATAAATAGACAAAATTATACTTGTGCCAGAGGAGTGGGTTCACTCCTGGTTTAATGACTTCAATAGTAACATTGTTTGTTTGTTTAGTTCAGGCATGTTGCACTCCCTAATTTTATCTACAAACATAAACCCAGACTTATTTTAAAGCTATGCTTTTAAAATTTCACTCAGTGTTGCAGTGGAAGACTTGCAAATGTGTCTACTGTCCCAAGTGTGGCAGAACTGCAGGCACTGTTTACCTGTGTGTCTTGGAAGTCACACCAATATAGAATCACAATGTCTTCACATGTTAAAAAGTGTTAATTTTATCCTTTAGAATATTACACTTAGCGCAATTGAATCAATACCATACTTATATTTACACAAAAGGTACAGTAATTATAAGTCATACAAATAAACACAAGACTTTCTATAATTAAAGACAAAAGGTAAGTTTGTAAATTATTTTTTTAGTTAAATAATGCTTCTAACTTTGGCACATGTTATCAGAATCATGATTGTATGAGTAACATTTTCTGCTTCCCAGTCATAAAATCTAATTGGATTTTTATATTCTTCCAATGCAATATGCATGTCTGGGATAACTTCTCAATTTGAGACACAAAATTCTCAATTTTCAATATAATTTCTTTAAAAACATATCATTTCATTTCATTAAAAAACTTTGCAGCTTTAGATTTCTTGTTTAAGAAACCAAATTATGTATTCTGTCTCTAGTAATGGTAAAATTAATTAGAAAGGCACTTTAAAGTTTAAGTAAATAAAAGCACAAAATAGCATATTTTGAGGTGATTATTAAAATACGTTTGAATTTTAAAAATTTTAAATAAATTACTTATTGATTGAACTCCAAGAAATAAAAAAATTCACTTAAAATAGCTTATGGGTTTTATATACAAACATACATACTCATATGTATGTGTTCTATGTACATTTTGAAATGTGTGCTATTTTTTAGGAAGAAGGAAAGAAAGAAAAAAGATATGGAGAGATGCAGAAGGAAAGGTGGGTAGAAGAGAGGGAAGGAGGAAGGAAGAAGAAAGAGAGAACCAAAGAAGGAAGAAAACAAGAAAGAAGAAAAGGCTTGTGATTTCTCTGCGCTGGTGAAAGGACTGGACCTGGAGAAGGTGAAATGCAGTTTGCAGTTGAAGTTGCAGTTGAATGGCAATGAGGATAAAGCAGGCTTCAGGAAGGCTGGAAAGGCACCACTGATGTAAAGTTGCTGGCAGTTGGTGAAAATGCAATTACAGGCAAGAGAAGAATAAGGTTCTAAGACCCAATTTATTCCAAATATATTTCTCTGTGTTGTAGTTACCTTCTTGTTGCTGGGACAATGCACCAGGCCAAAAGCACTTCATCAGAAAAAGGATTTATTTTGGCTTATAGTCTTTAGGGACGCTTTATGATGCCAAGGGAAAACAGGACATGAGCAAAGGAGAGGCTGGACATCAACTTTGCCACAGCAGGTGGAGAAAGCAGCAGGAGAGTGAACCAAACTAATACCTGCAAGCTAGGGCTAACATACCTGAAGGTACACCCTGGCAGCACACCTCTTTCAGCAGGGCTACAATTCCCAGATTTCCATGAACTGGGAAGCAAGCATTCAGAACGCAAAAGCTTATAGAGGATACCACTACACTCTGTGTTTGGACAAATGGAAGGGAAAACGTGATTTCAGAGGCATAATTTTGTGCACAGCTACAAAGAAGGAAGAAGGGCAGCTTAGGAAAGAGAAAAGAAAATGAGCTGAGAGGTTGGGAATCTGAGAAGTGAGATAAGAGGAAGAACCAGGACCCAAGCAATCACAAACCAGAAACTCAATAAATGAGTTAATGAAATAACCAGACAGTTCTCAAAAGATGAAATATAAGTGGCCAATGAACAAATGAAAAAAAGTTCAAACACACCAGCCATCAGAAAAATGAGAATGTGGAAATAAATGAATCCTCATACATTGTTGATGGAAATGTGGATTCATCTATAATTCATCTATTTATATTATATTCATCTAATATTCATCTATTTTCATCTACTATGAAAATAAGCATGGAGTTCCCTCAAGCTAAAAATATTTTTACCATATGACCCTGTTATACCATTCCTAGATATTAGTACATAATGGGCTCAGAGTCAATATGTCACAGAGATAATTGGACATCAATGTTTATTATTGTACTATTCATAATAATTAAGCTAAAAAACCAAACTAAGTCTGTATCAACAGAAAAATGAATAAAGAGAATGGCATATGTAATGAACTAGAAAGAAGATTGAACTTGTATCATTTTCAGGAAAATAGATGCAACTGGAGACACTCATTGTAAGTGAATTAAATTGATGTCAGAAAGATAAATATCACATGTATCTTATTTGCAGGTCCTAATTTTATACAGATGCATAAGCTTACATATGCACAATTGTCATGAAAGTAGAAGTGAAACTGTAGAGAAAATGAATAGGGGAAGGAAGCTATTTGGGAATACAGCCAATGCAGATTATATACTTGTAAGAAATATACCCATGTAACACAATACCAAGCACATGGGATATAATCATGGAAAATGAAAAAAAAAGCACAGAGACAATTCAAGAATCCACTTTATTCTATTCTATTTTCTTCTGATTAGATCGGTGTTTTTTATAACACCAGTTCAATGTGATACTTTGCTAGTCTGAAACTCTCAGAAACTGCCCACTGCACACAGCACACGGCTCACAGCACGGAGCACAAGGCTCAAAGGACACAGTTCACGGTGCACAGCACACAGTTCACAGCACATAGCACACAGCACACAGCTCACAGCACACAACACACAGGTCACAACACATAGCTCACAGCACACAGATCACAGCTTACAGAACATAGCTCACAGCAAAAATAAACAACAAAACAAAACTGCCTACTTTGAAAATTCTGTTTAATACCAAATATATTTCATGGGTGAAAACAAAACTTGACTCAGCCAGGCCGTGTGGAAATGCAGGTTTCTTCAGAAAGGCATTCATGAAAGAAAGAACATAATTGAACAGAGTGTTGAGACTAATGTGTGAATCAATCTGACTATTTAGAGAGACTAAGGGGCAATTTGATAGAGAGGCAGAAGGACTAAGTAGAGCACATTTGACAAGACAATGAAAGCCCCAGATTCACATCCAGGTCTGTCTGTGCAGGACAAGTCTTCTCTAGTCATTTTACCCACAAGCCAGTTCTTGAAAGACAAGCCCCAGTTAGCAACGTGGATGAGGTAAGGTGAGTACCATGCCATCAAGTAGGCTCTCAGTATATTATACAAGAAATGACGATCAATTGGGAGGTATTGGGATGTGTTAGTTTCTGGTTGAAATTGATAATCATGGCAAAACTGCACAAGAATGTCAGAAGCTGAAGAAATATTCAAGAAGAAACATGCAAAATAAAAATCACTCTTAATGAAGGCACTACTGATTTGGAAAGCTATAGGCTAAGCACTTCACAAGCATGCATAGTCCTAAGAAGCAACTTTGGAATAGGCATTGGCTGTTATTTTTCTATCATCATCTAGGAAACTTAGACGCACTATGTTATAGACTAAATATGACCGTTAGAAATAGAACTGTATTCATTATCTCTCAATTCTCTAAATGACAAACCGTATGGGGACTTCTTATGACACTAGCAGTGACTCAAGAAGACAATAAAGTAAGAGAAACTGAACTCAAAGACTGAGTGATTAATCCAAAAATCAAGGAGAAGGAAATGTGTCTCAGATTTTAAGCTTAGGTGATTGTCCATACAGTGAGGGCCTAGAGGAGGAAGAGTTTGGTTTGAATGATAACTACTTTTGGGGCCTGGGTGATAGCTCAGTAGTTAAAGGCACTTACTTGAAAAGTAACTACTGGGGCTGGAAATATGGCTTATTGGTTAATGTGCTTGCCTGCAAAACCTAAACACCAGGATTTGTTTCCCATGTAAAGCCAGATGCACAAAGTGGCACGTACATCTGGAGTTTGTTTGCAGTGGCTAGAATCACTGGTGTGCCCATTCACTCTCTTTGTCTGTCTCTCCTCTCTCTCTCTCTCTCTCTCTCTCTCTCTCTCTCTCTCTCTCTCTGCTTGCAAATAAATGTAATATTAAAGAAAGAAAAGTAATTACTATTGGGTTGAAGGGTGTATCTCAGTGGTAGAAAACGTCCTGAACATGTTCTAGTACTGCCAAAGAATAGGTATGTGTGTATACATTATATATATATATATATATATATATATATATATATATATATACATTATAAAATGTATATATAAAACTTAAGATCACCTGGGCATTTTAGAAACAAAAGCCAGAACTAAGAGCATTAGATATATGCTGAAAGGCTACATAGTCTGGCTACCCTTCCTCTTCTGCTCTCCCAATATCCGTTTCTGTCAATTTCCTCCTTCCTGGTCTACCTTCAGTCCTTGATTGGTGGTTCCTTTCTCACAGAACACAATGCTATGCTTCAATGGTTCTGTATTGCATCCACAAGCCAATGAGAATTTGCAGATACAGTGGTAGCTGTGGCGTTGTGTTAGTTGCCTAAGAAAGATGAAGAGGCTGATAGACAAGAAGCCTCCCTTCTAGGATGGAGCAAAGATGTTGTTCTCTGATTCCTATCCAGCACTTGGATGCATGAATCATGATATTCAGGAAGCTTGGTATGTCAGGAATGTTTCTTACCATAGTTCTTACCGGTTTTCTCCTTAAAAGAACTGACCATTAATTGAACTAATGTGACCACATGTGATTCTTTAAACTTTGAGCTATCTACACTACTGAAACATCATGGCCCAAATACATTTGTACTCATTTTCATCTATGATTACCAAAATCACAATGTGAACTTGATAGGTGTGACAGAAATCATTATCACAGTTTCCAATGTCTATATAAAATGCAACAAAAAAGGAAATTCTTCTAGACATTAGAAACAGATGGAGACTAGCCTAGAGGAAACTGCTTCACCATCTCCATCTTGAGTTATCCTTCTTGGCTTTTTAGAAAACTAGGCTTGTTCTGATTTTGTAGATGGAATAAAATTGCAGCAGCACTGTGGCCTCTTAAAGATGGAGCTTAAAAGCTTCAGGCACCAGAGACAGATGGTTATAATCACTTGTAGTGGCATGTTCAAAAATTCCAAGGGAGAGAATTATTATTTTATTTACAGTTTCTCCTCTGATTCTAGAGTAATCAGCAGCTAGGTGATTAGAGAACACACAACATAGCCATATGGGAAATCACTGTGAAGAAAATGGTTTGCTGACCATATCAAATATCTCCTATTAGAGTTTGGCTGTAAAATGTCTCCCACAGGCTTATGTGTTTGAACATTTGATTCCCAGTTGGTGGGTGTATTTTGGGAGGTTGTGAAAAGTTTAGGGTGGGAGTCATAGCTGGTGGAAGTGTGCCCTTGAGAGCAGGCCTTGGAGGGTGGTAGCCTGTCTTCCTCTGGTCCCCAGCTTTCCAGTCTTATCTGACATTGAAATGAGGAGAGCAGCCTTACACTTTTGTGGATAGACAGGAGACATGCTCCATCATTATGCCTTCCCTTGTGATGTATGGTATTCTGAAATCATGAGCTAAAGTCAACTCCTCTCCTAAGATGCTATTATCGGGTTTTCTGTCACTTTGACAAGAATAATAACTAGTAACATTAATCTCTCCACCATACAGGTAAGTAAACTATACAACTCACCTTTATTTCCAGAAAAAATTATTTTTGATCAATATTTCCTTCCTGACTAGATCCATATTTATGTTACACACACTTTGCAGAAGCATATAGAGTAAAGTTTTTGAGAGGTCTCAAATTGATATTTTCTAAGTGAGAAGGAATGAACAGGAATGGGATATGCAATGAAGAATTTTTTTCATATTTATTGTCAGTAATTAGATACATTACATGACAAATCTTGTGATGATACCCCCATTTCCCTCCTCCATGTCTTCAACCCTCAGTGGGATTTCTAGGGCCAGTCTATGAGACAGGAGGTTAGGTATTGTACGTGAGGTAGCCAGATTTTCTTTTCTTCTTTGTGTGGTGTTGCTGGGATGGGGGGAGCGTCAATGACCCTGAATATTTTCCCCCACCATGGCTCTTATAATCTTTCTACCCCCTCTTCTGCCTCTTCCACTCAGATCCCTGAGTCATTGTGGGTGAGTTTTATCTTGCTTTACTGTTGAGGTCTTAAGAGTCTCTGAATTTCTGCTTTGGATTGTGTTGGGTATCATCAGTGCTGGTCTCCATTATCCTTTCCAATGTTATCTGTGGAGGTAGGTTTCTTGCTCATCTCACCACTTCCTCAAAGGATTCTTTTGGGCTCTATATCATAATTTAAGGGTGTTTCATCTCCTGCATGGGTGACAGGCATCATCTCGCATCCTGTTGGTGGGGTTGGATTGTCCACAGTTCTCCCTGTCTTCTGAAACATACAAACAGAATCTCCAACACAGAGTGAGATAAATATAGGTTAATTGAGACACCCTACGTTGAAAAACCAAAGGGGGAAAAAAGGAAAATGAGATAAACATTGTTAATTTGGTGAAATTCTAATGAATGTAGCCTCTGTAATTCTCTGGTTAGTGGGAATTTTCCCTTGTAGCCCAGGTTCGTGGTCCTCATATGGTTTTACCATGGACCCCAGTTAAAGGTTACCTACCACTGAACAGAACTCTTAGCTAATTAGCAAGCCATTGATTACCCACCTAGGTCTAGCACCACTATTACACAGATGAACATTTCTTGGCTTACAGGTCTCTGCCACATAGCAGTGTCTTCAGCATTTTTATAGCATCATTCAGTGTTGTACATCAGTGACCTCTGCATTATTGGAATATCTTTGGTCAGTTTCTCCTGGCAGGTCATGTAACACCTTCCAGCACTATACATGCTACCATCTGGTGGCTGGATACCATTCTGGATTAAGCAGGGTCTCTCAGTGTTGCACACAGCTTCCTCAAGAGCTTACTGTATGAAAGTAAGGATTTTATTGTATCAATTCATTATTGGTTTAGCTTATTGTAAAGTTCTCCCTCTACTCCTTTCCCTACTCCAATTCCTTCCATCCCCTTTGACAGTCTCTCAATTCATCTGTCAGGTTTACTTAGTGTTTAAGCTTATTCTGGTTAAGAACTGCATATAAGGGAGAATATGCATCATTTTTCTCTCTGTTCTTGTGTGAATTTGCTAAGTATGATCTGCTCCAAGTCTGTCCACTTTTATTTAAATATTATTATGTCATTTTTGCTTTCAGCTGAGTGGAATTCCATAGTGTAAATGTACCACGACTTTTGATATCCATTAGACCAGTAATGGGTATTTGGGCTGATTATGACACCTCCTGAGGAGGTTTTCTTTTTCTTTCTCTTTCTTTCTTTTTTTTAAAAACTAAGGATAGTTTTCGCTATCTGGGGCCTTTTGCCATTCCATATAAATATAGAGATTATTTTTTTATGTCTGTAAATAATAAAGCTGGAATATTTATTGGCATTGTATTGAATCTGTATATTGCTTTTGGGAGAATTACCATTTTTACTATATTAATTCAGGCCACCCTTCAGGCAGGAATTGACCATTGCATTGATGATGCATAGCAGCTGTTGTTACCTCCACAAATCCTGCAAAATAATGAGAAATGAGACCATGAATGCATTAATGTTCACGATGGATGAGAGCAAAGGGAAAACCACAAATGGAGGAGGGACTAATTAGAAAGAAGGGATTCCATGAAGTTTGTTAGTTTCCGAAATGTATAGAATTACATTTCAAAGCACAATTGGTAAATTTTCAGTTGTTTTCAAAAAATACATCTGATTATTTTCCTTCTTAATCACTAAACATTTATTTTATGCCATTTTCAGGTTAGTAAACTCTGCATTAAGTTAAATGTAAAATATCCAGTGGCAAAATAAAATTTACAGATAAAGTTGCTTCTCTACTGATGTATTTAATATGCCAATAGCCATATATTCCCCACTTAATCCAAATGTACTCTGAACATTTTATTACATTACACATAATTGGGTATAATTATCTTCCACAAATTTTACCTTGAAGTTCATGTTGTTTTTTGAACTACTATACTAAAAGGGAATAATAGAAAACACATGTGGTACAGCTCATGGAAATTTTGTAGATATAATGTATTGTCAAAACACAGGAAACAATATCCAGAAAAACCTTCACAATATAGTAGACTGTAGAGAAACCTATTGCTTGCCTCCAGGGTGGAGTGGGATATTCAGGTTATTTCTTACATCCACTCCTCTAGACAGTAATGTACTGCACATTGCTGGTCTAGAGAAAGAGCAAAACCCAAAATTCAAGTCAATTTCTGCTGAAGATGTAGCTCTTTTAAACCATGATATGGTAAAAAAAAGTCATAGTTCAAAGTATCATAATTTGGGGGTCATTTATTATTTACTTATATGTTTTCTAGGTATATATACAACTTACTTTTATTTCCTTTATGACCTTCGGCTATGAATAATGCAATTCTATAAGCAGTCATCCATTCATCTGTCTATTATTTTTTCCTTCAGTTACTCTAATGACCAATGGGGCACTATCCTGGAATTATAGAAACTGACTCTTGGATTCATTGGCCCAAGATTACACCAGCTATCTTTTTAGAGCACAGTCTGAAAAAAGGAAAACTAACTCTGATTCGTTTAAACCAAGAAGGAACCTGCTGCTTCTGCTATGACCACTGTGCTGACATTTAGAAGCTGCTGCTTCTGCTAACAGCACTCATTCATGTTTTTACCAAACAGCAAAAACAGAGGGTGGGAGCAATGCATGTAGAATTCTTATTACATCGGCAAAGGACAGGCCATATGAGTAAGGAAACAGCATTACGTGATGGTATGGTCAGCATATCTCAGGCACGTACACATTGTTCTGGGTCAGGAGTGCAATCAGCCTCTGACGAAGTAGGGCAGAGAGAGCAGAGCTTAAGGGCACATCAGCTTTTAGCATTCCTTGACAATATTGGTCATTTGTGAGGTAAAGGTAAACTAAGAGGAATCCTGGTTACATTGCTCTCAGCAGGCTAATTATAGGGCTGTAAAATTAATTTCAGGGTAGATTACAAGACAAAATTAATATAAAAATATCTCACAGCAGTATTCTCAAAAAAGTTATTGGTAAGATCCCTAAGAAGTATCTCCACAATTCTAACCCATAGTGTATGTCCGAATTCATGCTAACAGTTCATTCCCACACTGGAACATTTTCTTCATTTATAGAGCTGCATTCCTTGCACAAGAATAAGCAAACAAATTTAAAATAGTATTGAAATTCAATTCCAAGTGTTAGAAAAGCTACTAGTATGACCTACATAGCAAAATTAAATTCCTTACAGTAGGAAAATATTGATCAGTTATAAGAATAAGCCACTACCTAATTTATGTCTTGACAGTATAAGTCAATTCCATTAGTAGCACCGACCCTCCTAGAGCACTCCTCGGTGGTTTCATTCTCTTGTCTGTGCTTCTATTGGCTTTTGTGAAAATTGAACTTAATATCAGGAGCCAAATATTCAGGTAAATTCAAAGGTGACTTTATTGCCATTGGAAAATGTCATTATCTTAAAATTCTCACAAAATTTACCCAGGGCCACTGGATTACTGGATGCCCGTAATTGCCCTTGAATAAAGACTTTGTTATTTCAACAATTAGAAAGTTGTTTTTTGTTTGTTTGTTTAGGTCCTGGAGAGATTTCTCAGCAGGTAAAATTGCTTATGCACAAAAGTGAGGACCTAAATTCAATCCCAGGCACCTACTAAAAAGTTGGGCATGGTTGCAACTTGCCTGTCAATCCAGTGCTGCAGATTATCACTGGGGCTCCCTGATCAGCTTGCTAAAAAATATGTAGCTCCAGGAAAAGTGAGAAACTTTGTCTCAGGGAAATAATGCGGAAGAGTGATAGAGGAGGACACTTGGCATCTTCCTCTGACATGTGCTTGAATCTTTACATGTATGTGTATTGAGAACACACACACATTCACAACAAATATGATATATACAAAAACCCCTAAATAATAGTAGATTGTACATGCTATAGACTCTTATAGATTCTTATAGGAGTCAATGCTGTAACCCCCACATTTATTTATATATTTGTATTTACCATATAACATATATATATATATATATATGTTGCAAGTTTTTCTAATTGTAAGGTGTGGTTGTATAGTGTGCACAACTCAAGTGCTATGAATAGAAACTTTCACTCTAAATCTTTCTTCCTTTCTTTGTTTCCTTTTCATTCATTCTTTTTATTGAGACAAGTTCTTACCATATATCTCAGAGCAGCCTTCAATTCAATATTATTTTGCCACAAAATGTCTGGGATCACAGATCTATGCCACTCTCTAATTTAACCATTTGCTCTTTAAATTAAATTAAGAATTTCACTTTTTAAAAGAGTGAATATTGGTTTCATTGGGGGAAATCCTTACAAACATTGTTCAGCCATGTCTCTGGGGGTAATTTGAACAGAAAATGATGGGCAGTTTGGAAGATATAGATCTGGAATTCCTGCAGTAGAATTGATTGAGGTTAATGCAGTGCAAATGTCTTGTTTGATGACATTCTGTGTAAAAACCCCAGGAATGATACTTAGTCCCGTCTTTGGTAATGGCACTAAGCACAATTTTATATTTATGAAATGATAATATAATCATCTATGTGCTTTAAAACTGAGTTTATTACTTTCCTTTTCTTCAACTTTTTAAATCCAAGATCATTAAAACAAAAATATTCATTAAAAATTACCTAACATAGTGATTCTACTTTTATGCAAAGTGACCTTCATTTTTATTCTTTTCTTAAAATTAATTTATGTTTTTTGTGTGTATTTGCTGTGTCTGTGCACATGTGAGCACATGTGCATATATATATATATATATATATATATATGTTCATAGGTATGTGTGATATCAGAGGTCAAAATTGAACATTCTTCACCATGTTTAGAGCACCTCCCACTGAACACAGAGCTCACAAATTCAGTTAAACTAGACAACAGCTTGTCTGAGGAATCAATATGTCTCCTCCCTCCAAGTACTGTTTTCAGGCATGAAGTACCACCTTCGATATTAACGTGTGTGATCGATATCTGAACTCAGGTCCTCACAATAGTATAGCAAATACTTACTTGACTGGCTGAGCCACACAGCCCCAGCCTAGATTTCTTTTTTAAGTGGCAAAAAAGGGAAACTATTTGACAGTCATGTTTGCAAAGTGACTGCATCAAACTAAAAAGCTTTTGCACAGAATAAAGAAACACAAGAAAGAGGTAATCTGAAGAATGGGAGGGAATATTTATCATCCACGTATGTGATAAAAATACGATATACAAAGTGACCGAAGAACTCAACTCAGTAGCACTATAACTGGTGACCTAACTAAGAAGTGGGCAATACCAGAACAAGTGTTCAAATGGCCAGCATGTGTAGAAAAACACACTCAGGACAAATGCATCACATTTGTTTAAATAACTCAGAAAAAAAAAACAAAAAGAGATAGCAAGTGCTAATGAAGTTATGGATAAAAGGAAGATCTTAGTTTGATAAGAATTTAATTAATACACCCATTACTGAAAATGATATGAAACTTTCTCAAAAACTCAAAATAGGGCTACCATATGATCCAGCAATTCCACTTCTGAATGAATGTGCTGCATCAGATGGAAATCAGGAGAGTGAGCAGAGCTCTGGCTAGGGAAAGCTGGGTATGACACTGCCAGGACCCACCCACCACCTCTGCTGCCAACAGCTGGGGACCAAACATTCAGATCACACGAGTTTAAGAGGACATACATACATATGCATTCAGAGCGTTCACATGCGCCTTCCAGTAACATAATCATGTAAAGTCATTACTGTTTTCAATATTACACACGAGAAAGTCAAGGATCAGAGAGGTAATACTACCTGCCCACGGTCACAAGTTTCATTCAAATTCAATTTGATCCAGCAAAAATATGTACTCATTTCACCATGTCATATCTATTGCTTACAATTTCTGTTATTTCTTGCAATTTTCACAATACATTCCACTAGCAGCTTATTCATTACTTTATAAAAGAAGGGATATAGCACTTTTGTGAATTTTATCTTGTTGGGGTAATGATTTTGCCCATTGATTACTATCTTGGTTTGTTCATTATGAATATATGTCTTCAGAATTAAATACAAGGTACAAAAAGAGTACCCTTACACATGCAGTAAAACAGAATGAAATGAGTAAAAACTAATCTATGATATAGAGTAAATAGAAGCTATTGTATGATACAACTAAAATTTTCATTCATACAACAAATGTAGTATACATTTAGCTTACAAGGAAGTAAGGGTAGAAAAGATGTCATCTGAGCAGTGCTTGGTATACTAGCAGAAAGTCATTCTAAAGTTACAATTTTCATTTTAATATAATCTGCATTAATCTGTACAATTACATTGCTATACTTAGATATAGATACATATCAACCAAGTAAATATTGATTATTCAAGGGTATAGTTATAATTTATGTAACAATATAATACAAGCCTCGGTTTTTAAAAGGATAATAAAAACATTTGACAGAAAATAACTTAAAAATGCATAATTGTGGTCAAGGTGGGCATACTTGTAATGAATTTTGTTCTATAGCTTCAGTGAAATGCATTCACTTCATATTGTGTTATAAATTAATCTGGAATTAATTTGAATATAAATTTCTTTGATACAGTTTGGCTATTTTTTCTGATAAGTGTGTCAAACAATTATTTTAAAAGTTACAAGATTATTTTTCAGTGCATGCTATATTTGAAATTTCCCCTAAACTTTTATGAATCATCTGACTTCATAATTTATTATTGTAAATATTCTACAGTGCATGTGAATTTAAGTAAGACTGTAAGTGTATACAAATTTATGTATGTCATTCAAATAATTTATTTCGGGGCTAGAGAGATGGTTTGCTGGTTAAGGTGCTTGCCTGCAAAGCTTAACAAACCATGTTCCATTCCCCAGAACCCACATAAAGCACAATGTAGCATATGCATCAGGAGTCATTTGCAGAGGACTGAAATCCCTGGAGCACCCATTCTCTGTCTTTCTCTCTCTCTTTCTCTGTCTCTGTCTCTCTCTCTCTCGTTTCTCTGCTTGCAAATAAAACATTTTTAAAAGTTGTTTCACTTATAGTACGTTTATACATGTTTATGATGTACTTCCCCTTACAAAACCTCTTGATTTTTTCCAACCATCTTATAAATATTGCAAGCCCAGTGTTTCTTCAGTTTCAAAAGTGAGAGATTGAAGAATGCTTTGCCTGCAATTACACAGTAATGCTGTGCATGACCTGTGACTAGGATCTCTATCACCTAAATCCCTGTAAATGGAATTCAGATGTTTCTAAAAGGCTAAACAAGTTCATATTTGTCATTGGATTTGCTGTAATAGTTTTATAAGCACTATCAAACAAAAATTTCAAGTTTTTTGGGCTGGAGAGATGGCTCAGGGGTTAAGGCACTTGCTTCCAGTGCCTAAGGCCCCCAGTTCAATTCCCCAGGACCCACATAAGCCAGACCCATAAAGTGGTGGCCCTGGTGCTCGCTCTCTCTCTCTCTCTCTCTCTCTCTCTCTCTCTCTCTCTCTCTCTCTCTCCTTGAAAATGAATAAATAAAATTTAAAAAAAAAATTTCAAGTTTTTAAGGACTGGTTCTCACTTTCCCTGACAAATTTATTAGCAAAACAGTTATGTAGAAAAATGAAATTACTTTTGTCATATTACACTAAATAACATTGGCAGCATTTAAATTAGTCATTGAATGTATGTGATGAATTTATTTTTACACAATATCAAGCAAAATGAATTCACTTAATTAGTAGGACTCATCCATCCCTCAAATATTTATTCAAAGACCAGTGTGTATCAGATGCTATTCTAGATATACAGACTTTATCAAAGAACACACAGGCATGCATTCTAGCTTTTACTGAAATTATCATGTTCACATGGAGTAAATAACTTTAAATTGTAAGCATTATAAGTTACATTGGGGATGATTAATGCTAATAACACAGATAGCAAATCAACGAGTGACAGTGAAGAGGTGAGGAGACGACTTCATGAAGGCTCTTCAGAGCTTCCACACAGTTATTTCAGGTTTTCATGTAAAAGAGAAATGTTAGATGATGCACAGTTTATCAAAATCACACTGAATATTGTCCTGATAATTTCAAGTCGAGATTTGTTTGGCTGGACAACAGGAAGACAGATTAGGAAGTTAATTCAAGTAAAACATAGCAGTAGTTCGAACAAAGAAGAGGTTATGATTTGTGACATATTTTGAAGGAAGAAATTGCATTCTCATAACAGATTGGATGTGGAGTGTAAGAGAGAAACAGAAGTCAATAATGGCTGTACTGTTTTATCTCAGGTCAGCTCTAGCATACAGTCATCATTACTGCATCAGGAGGCTGTGGTGGGAAAAATTTCAATATCTGAGATAGCTGGAGCATTTGGTTTGAGACAGATGGGTTCCATATATATGTTGGTTTTTAATCAACAGTTAAATATGTGAGTCTGGAGCTACCTAAAATGATCTGAACTGAGGAAAATTCATGGGAATAGTTGTTATAAAGATGGTACAAATATTGGGAATTTGTTTTACAAAGAAAAGACTGTAGTTAAAACAAAGAAAAATGCGAGTGACTGGAGGCCAGGATGTGACATTGTGTTCTAGGGAAAGAGAAAAAGTAGGAATAAAATCCCAGTGAAGTACAAGAAAAAGTAATGAAGTGTCTTTCCAAGACCCCAAGTCCTAAGCGAAGCATCTATGATAAGCTGTGGCACATAACAGCAAAACAAATGAATTGAGGACTTCAAACTGTATCCAGTAACAACACAGAAGCAAGAAAGGTTTCACCAGGTATGAGGAGTAAAACACCTTTTTTGTTTGGTTAAAGAAAGAAATAAAGGGAGATAAGTCAGAGTCTAACTAGACAGAAAATTATTTACAAGAGGTTTTCTTCAAAAAAGCAGTAGAATACAGCACAATGATACATCGTCTTTAGATAGAATAACATGTTAACATAGTTCACATGTTAGTGAGGAAGATCCATCATAGAAAGGGAAGATGATCATGGAAGAGGAATGATAACTCTTAACCCTAAGCCTCTGCATAAGGAAGACAGGAAGAGATCTGGGGTTGCCAAGTGAAAGATGGTTTGGCTCCAAATCAAATTTATATTAAAGTACATCATCATAAGTATAAACTTTTTTATATATTCAAATATATTTATAATTTACTGAAAATTAAGGATTGTCTATAATTTTTCAAGTTAACTGTAAAGTAGCAATTAGCTGCCCATAATTAAACTGAGTTCAATATTTAGCTGTCATACATCCATTATTTCTCAAAAACCTGCTGAGCCCTCTCAGTAAACTCTTTTCATTCCTGAACAGGTACTCTTTCTTGTCAAGGGCATGGACTAAGGTAAGGTTAATGAGAAGTCATTAGGTGTTAGATATACGTATAATTACTCTAAGATTTTTACTTGACTGTGTCAAATCAATAAGAAATTCAATTAATATCAATGAGTGGGTAAAATTTTTAAAAGGAGTACTTTTTAGATTAAAAGGCACAAATTAAAACTAGATGGGAGATTACTAAGCTGTAATTACTACATTATTTTTCAAGATCTGATTTCTTAATGAATCAGGATTCTAGTCAAAGTATTTTTTGCTATTCTTAATGCTTTTTACATTAGCATCTGCATTGGTTCTTTTTTAAATTTTATTTATTGTTAATAAGAAGCACTGTATGAACAAATCTTGTTATAGGGTACCTTCATTTCCCTCCTCCCTGTCCCCAACCCTCTGATGTCTCTCCTCAGTGGGGTTGCTGGAACATTCTATAGGGATGGGGAGCTATGAGTTGTATAAGCAGTAGCCATTTATTTTTGTTGTTGAAGTTGAGGGGACAATGTCTCTGGATATTCTCTTCTAACATTGCTCTTAAAATCTTTCCACCCCCTCTTCCACAAAGTTCCCTGAGTTATGGTGGGTGAGTTTTAAGTCTGTTTTACTGTTGAGCTCTTAAGAGTCTCTGGATTTCTTCTTTGGACTGTGTTGAGTATCCTCAGTGTCTGTCTCCATTACCCTTTCATAGGTTATCTGATTTGTTGTGGAAGTAGATCTCTTGCTCATCTCTTCACTTCTTCCAAGGTTTCATTTGGGCCCTAGATGATGTGCTAGGGTTGGTTCACTTCCTGCCTGCCATCTCAAGTCCTATTGGTAGAATTGGGTTGTTCATGGTTCTCACTGCCTTTGGAAAAATACAAATGGAATCTCCAAGGGATCAGTATTGGTTAAATGAGACAAACATTGTTAAAATGGAAAGATTCTAATAGGTGTAGCTTCTCTGTAGGCCTCTGGCTAGTGTGAGCTTCCCCTTTGAGTCTAGGTTCTTGGTCTCCATAAGACTTTGCCTTGGATTCCAGTTCCCGCTAAGGGTCTGTGCAGACCTCTTAGCCAATCAGCTAGCCGTTGATTACCCATCTAGGTTTAGCACCACTATTGCACAGATGAGCCCTTCTTGGCTTGCCGGTCTCTGCCGTATAGCAGTGTCCTCAGCATTCCCAGAACATTGGCCAGTTTTGTATATCAATAACCTCTGCTTTTTTGAAATATCTTTGGCCCATTTCCCATGGCACTTATGTAATGCCTTCCAGCACTACATAGGCGCCATATGGAAGCTGGTTACCATTCTGGATCTTGCAGAGTCTCTCAGTGTTGCGTTTAGACAGTCTGAAGTATCTTCAGCATTAGGGTCTTACCTTTGGCCTGGGGAGGGTATTCAAGAGCTTTGACATAAGCCTGCTTGTTTTGTGGACCCCCTGGGTCTCTTCAATCAACATATCACTGTGGGAAGTAACCAGTTACTGGGACAAGGAGGTATAGGCCAGAGCCACTTGTCTCTCTTATTACAACCTTTCTTTTTTATTAAAAAATTACACATCTTTATGACATCATTTGCACATTCTAGATTGAATCACTATTTGCACATCACTCAAGCATATAGTTGACTGTAAGTGTCTAGTGTTGGCATACAGTTAGCTCTTCATAAGTGTGGGTTAATTGAGTGAATGAATGAATATGAGCACTCATGTATATGACAACATTTGCATTACAGAGAACATAGTTTCAGCTTCTGCAGCAAATAATAATAGTAATAGTAATAATAATTAAGATAATGTTTATTGAAGACACAGTTAATATAAGTATCATTGGGATTGAATTTCAGGAGAAGACTCATGGGAAGAGGGATTCCCTTGCAAGCATGAGGACCTGAGTTCAAACTCCAGTACCCACATGACATGCTTGTAACTGGAATACTGAGAGGACCAGAGACTGGAGAATCTCAGGTTCACTGGTCCTCCTTGTTGTCAGTTCTACGTTACTGGGATGAGCATCCAAACCAGACACAGGTTAGAGGAGGAAGGGGGTTATTTCAGCTTCCAGAGGGAAGTTCCATCAATGGCAAAAGCTGCTTCCATACATCCAAGCAGAGAGAAATAAACAGCCAGCAAAAACCAGCAAGCAGGGAACCTGCAACCTGCAGCAGGGACCCCAGCATAGCTCAGTCTTCTCTGCAGACCTTAGGGCTGGAAAATCCGATCCATCCCCAGTGACACCTTAGGGCTGGACCCCAGGATCCACTCCAAATATATTGACACCACTGCGAGCAGGATGCTTGAGACCTAAGTTATAATCTTTAATAAAACACCTGAGTCAGCACACGTACACAGTGGCACATCTATCTGGAGTTCCTTTACAGTGGTGCCAGGCCATTCTCTCTTTCTTTCTCCTCACCTCTCTCCTTGCAAATAAATAAATAAATATTTTTTTATAAAAAACCATGTCTATTGGGGACCTAAATTTAAACTACCACAGCCAGTCTGACTGAGAAACTGTAGTTCCAGAGTTGATGTGAGACTTTCAAGGAAACCACGAAAAAGAATGAAAAAGGAAAACAGCTAAGGTTCCTCTTTAGCTTCCACTAGACATGTTCACATGAGCACACAAATGTACATACATCACACACACACACACCATGCACACAAAAAATAACTAAAGCTATACAAAAGCAACTTGACATCATAAACCAGTTTCAGCAATTTTATTAGTCTTAAAAATCTAACTTAAACAAATAAGAATTGGTATAGAACTGGATGGTTACAAGCATAAACATGGTGTGCTGCTTCTGGGTTCAAAAGTGCTCAAGACCAACTATTTCATGTAGTTCTCAGGGGACTTTTTGGACTTTTCTGTATGGCTGAATTATTTAATCTCCCTCCCAGAATTTAGTTTACTGTGAGTGCAACAAAATAAAATGTATCATCAAGTCAATGAAATCTTATCCTCAAAGCCATTGGATACAGATTTTCTTCTCAAGTATCTGAACTTAGTTTACACCATGATGTATTTTGGCCACCCATCCTTTGGAATATTAATAAAATAGCTCTTAGCTGCTGTTGCTTCAGCCTTATTATAAGGATTCGAGTGCCCTGGTTAAAATTGCTACATAAAGATTGCTGTTGCAGCTTTTCATTTATAATAAAATGAATTCGTTCCTGAAGAATAACTATATGATTAGGTGAAAATCATTCATCCTCCTTCTCTTTAGGAAATGGCTTGTCTCCATGGAGACACATATTATAGGATATTATGAAAGGTGAATGAGAAAAAGGAGTTGGTGGTATGGGGTGTCATTTAGAGGGGTTAATGCAGCATGAGGTCTCCTTTGGTTCTTGTGAGATCATTATTGCTGTAGTTACAGGAGTAGCATTCCCTCCCAATACTCAGCAAAATCTCGGCAGATTTGCAACAGCATAAAACTGATGCTGAATACACACATCCTAATTTTTATTTATTTAACATTATAATTAAGAGCTTACCCCAAAGTATAAACATTCAGACTCATGCCAAGCACACATTAAGGTCCACTTGTTAAGAGATAGATTATTAATATTGGCATTGAAATTAAAAGGGGGATAAAATCTTGAAAAAAACCCAGGATACTTTAATAAAGGTATGCATGCTTATACCAAATGATATATGTGTCTCTCCTCCAAGAACAATTGCATTTCAAAAGAAGGCTGGTATATGTTCCATGGTAAATACACTGAGATAAACTTGTCATTGTCATCAACATTACCATTAATTCATCAGCAGTTTATTCAAAAGTATCATTTACAAAGTGCTTTGCATGTTCTTTCTTTTGTTTTTATTTAGAGAAGAAAAGCAGAAGCAATGGTCTTTGGTACATACAGGGGATAGAGATATTTCTGTCCTCCAAGCTATGGAGATTTCTGTATTACTGTGTGTTGACAAGTGGTCTGTAAGTGTAAGTTCCCCTCTTATTGCTGGGAAAATACAAATGATCAGAAGCAGCTTATGGGAGAAAAGGGTTTATTTTGGCATACAGTTTTGAAGGGAAGTTTCATCTTTCAAGCACCTGTGAGGGAGTAGCATGTTTGAGCTAGCTCTACACATTCAGGGAGCTGGATTAACAACTCTCAAGGTTTGTCTCACTTGAAACAGCAAGGATCTATCTCCCAATGGCTCCAAAACCCTCCCAAATTACCACCACCTTGTGACCAGTGCAAGGATAATGAGAGATATAAAATATTTTTTGAATTTCACTGGTATTAAAATGATAAAGAAACCTGTATATAAATATATGTATATGTACATATGTATACCTATATATGCATTTGTATGTGTGTATGTATACATACATGTATATATGTTATATATATATATAATACAAATATACCAATTTTTTATTTAATACTCTGAATCACCAACTCTAAAATACAGGTATCTTCTTTATAATTCTCTCTTCATGTAAAGATGTGATGCAAATTTTCCAGTGCCAGAGTTACAACTTAAAGATTTCATCTTATCCATATGATAAATATGCTGCAATTTTGCTAATCTTATAGAACTTGTTCATATTACATCTATGTGGTCTTATCATAAATAAATCCACCTTTCACTTTTGCTATGCCATCCATGAATGCTAACAAATGGTGAAGATAAAAGAGAAAATGGAAATATTTTGTTGCGATCTTAAGACATTGCAACTTAGAGATGCCACTTAACACATTTCGTCTTATTTCAGATGTATGAAAGTCTTGGAGACAAGTTTTCTCTAGTGAGAAAGTGTTGCAGAGAGAAGGAAGAAATTCAAGAGTAGATGCTAGGAGCTCACTCTGAAGTCAATGCTTTGAAGCTCTCCTTCCTTTTCCTTCAGATAGGCTAGTCTGAGTCTGTGTTCTATTTTGTCCATTTCTCTCTTTGGTGAAGTGTTGGGTCACAATTTCAACCCAATGCAACCATTGTAAATGACATTCTGTAATTCATTCTAATGCAATCATTTTCTGGTTCACATAATTAAAGCAGGTAAAATTTTTGTTTTCATATTTTGGCTGCTTCAATGATCAGTATAAGGATTCTAAGATAAAGTATTTTTTGCTCATTAGATTTAAAAAGAATGTAGTAATACATGTCATGTGACATTTGGCAACCAATGCTTAAAATATCCATGAAAAAAATAAAAAATAAAATATCCATAGCAATGCAAGCTATTTATGGCTCTTAAAGAGTGCAACAAAATAAAATGTATCATCAAGTCAATGAAATCTTATCCTCAAAGCCATTGGATACAGATTTTCTTCTCAAGTATCTGATTTCAAGGTGATGTGAGTTAAGGGTGAAGATAAGGGTTAGCAAATAACTATTTCCTTTAAAATGTAGACTGTCAAAGTCAAGTACACCTCTTAGCTTACACTTAGCTGATTCTTTTGTAAAGAAGTGTTCTGCCAGTAGATTGATTATAATTTATGAGTCTGTTGTACATATGAGTTTGATAAAGGCTCACTGCAAATTGGTAATTCTAATTTGCTACTCATTCACCTTGTGTTTCTGAAGCTCATGAAGTAGGGAAGTTGAAGGGCACCACAGGGACTGGAAGCAGATGCCTGTAGTCCCGTGCTTACAGCTGATACAGATTTACGGCTCTGCCTCCTCCTCCGAGCAGTGGAATATTTTACACTACATTATGTTGACAAGCCATCTGTACATATTTTATATTATCATGTTAGCATATACACTTAGTTGTTAATGAGATCCACTTTAAAAATAAATATGTATCTATTAACTGCTGTGTTTCTGTATGCCTGCTCACACCAAAAACTTCTTTGCATTACATTTCTGTAATTTCCATAAAGCGTCTCAGGGCATGTTGAGATATATGCTGCTTATGAATGGGTGGATATAGGCCTGCTTATGAAATGTAAGAAAGAAGTGTTCCATAAGCTACAGTGTACTTTGATATTTGTAAATGGATAAAAATATGTCATATGTGCTAATGTTTGAAGAATGGTTAGATGTTTTCTAGAGAGACAACACAGGAAAAGGACATTTGAGATTGAGGGTATATGCTACATTTGGAAAAGCAGAGAAACGCAAAAAATGAAGTGTGGCATGGCTTAGTAAAAATACAGGTGCTCCAGTAACAAGTTAGGGGTGGCCAGAAATTTTGACTAATGTCATATATTGTGACCATTGCAAGGAAAATGAGAGATATAAGATATTTTTGAATTTCACTGGTGTTAAAATGACAAAAAAACCTTTTCTTTTCTCTTTTCTTTGAGACTTTTCTCTAGGAAATGGACTCAGAAGTGTATATAAGTCTATTCAAAAACAAAGTAACAGTTTGTCATTAACTACAGCCACATGTTGGACATTTTGCCTCAGGATTTTTTTCCAAACTGTAATATTCTATAATGTGCTCAACATCTCTGCTAACCTCCCATCCCAGACCTAAGTAAACACCACTCAACTTTCAGCTTCTATTAGTTTGTTTTAGAATGCATGTATTAGTACGATGATGGTATATTTTTTCTTTCTGTGACTCAACAAACCATCAGGGTTGCCGATGCAGGTGCAACCCTTATTCAGAAGTCTGAACTGAACTTTGTTGTTCAAGTCTCATTATGCACGCAGTGTACCATAATGTACGTTATTTCCTTTATCCATCTTTTGAGGAACCCAAATGTTAGTTCCATGTTCTGATTATTTTGAATAAACTGTGGTGAACATGGAAGTGTAAATAGATGACACTACAATATACACACTTCATTGTTTTGATTATAAATGCACAAGAGAAATTCCTAGATCAAATGGAGACTTACTTTAGTGCTCAGTGATTGTTTTTTCTCCACATCTGTATGAACATTGATCACTGTTTCATCTTTTGGTGAATGCCTCCTGAACAAATATGAGGGGATACATTGTGACAGTTTTGATTTGCATTTCCTTGGCCATTGGTAATGTTGATCTTTTCTTCTTCTTCTTCTTCTTCTTCTTCTTCTTCTTCTTCTTCTTCTTCTTCTTCTTCTTCTTCTTCTTCTTCTTCTGGTTATTTGTATCACTTGTGAGAAATTTTATGGCCTTTTTGTCATAATGTTTAAATTTGTCATTTTTATTCTTAATATGTTGAGTATAT
The DNA here is from genome assembly GCA_004024765.1 of Zapus hudsonius. Classification (NCBI taxonomy): domain Eukaryota; kingdom Metazoa; phylum Chordata; class Mammalia; order Rodentia; family Dipodidae; genus Zapus; species Zapus hudsonius. The sequence continues at coordinate 159,726 of PVHP010000168.1, forward strand.
TTACATTGTGCATATTAAACTTTTGTCAGATTTATTTTAGAGATATTTTCTCCCATTGCATAGATTGTCTCTTTGCTTGTTAATTATTTTATACAATTGAAACTTGCCAGTAGAGTATATGTTAAATATTATTACATAAAGTTATAAATATGTGATTTAACATATTTGTTATTTAGCTTTATTTGGCCATTTCATAAGGTAAATATGTTTCAAAACATCATGTTTTACACCACAAATATGCATGACTTAAGTAATAGGGATTGATATAAAGCTCAACCAGCATGAGAACCTGAGCTTGGATCACCACAGCTCATGTAGGTTCTGAACATTGCACCTGTTATCTCTATGCTCAGTGCTTGGGAGACAGACACAAGCAATCCTGGGGCTGGCTGCCTAACTAGACTACCAGAATCAAGGAGTTATAGGTTTAGTAAGAGATGTTGTCTCCTTAAACAAACGGAAGACTTTAAGACCCTCCTTAAACAATTGAGGAAGACACTGGACCTTGACCACTCATCTCCACACATGTGTACAAATGTGCACATGAATCTTCACACACAAGTACCCAAACATGTGCATACATACATGTGCACCAAAGAAAAAGGAAGAAATAAACTTAATACCATACCGACCAGGTATCTTTCTAGGGAGCTTTAGTGCTGTTTTGACACAATATGAACACTAAGGAGGATGCTGCTCTTGCTTCTGTTTCAGCGATAGTTTAGCCTATATTACTGTGACATTTATCTTGTTATAGAGAAAGAAGCAACTTTGTTCATCCTTTGGATAAATCAACTAAACAGTTTGCAATAGGTCATATATTCCTTGCTATACAATAATGTGTGATTTCTTTCTGTTATGATGTGTTTGGTTGATTTCCCAAGATGCACATCACAATATGTTTTTTTAAATATTTTATTTTATTTATTTACAAGCAGAGAAATACAGAGAGAGAGAGAGAGAGAGAGAGAGAGAGAGAGAGAGAGAGAGGGAGCACCAGGGCCACCAGCTTGTGGGTCTGGCTTATGTGGGTCCTGGGGAATTGAACCCGGGGCCTTAGGCACTGGAGGCAAGTGCCTTAACCACTGAGCCATCTCTCCAGCCCTACAATATGTTTTAATGTGTATTCAAAACTAAAATTATTTTCTTTGTTTATTCCATTTGTGGGAAAGAGATTTGTAGGACAAGATAAAACTTTATTTGCAATTATTACAGAAATACAAAACAACAAAATAATGCTGCATTACATAGTTAGGAGAGACTACTTAAGACAACGTAAGTAGATTGTACATCTACAGCCAATTGGTTTTAATGAGTGTTTAGAATGCACACTTATCTTTCCATAAAGATGCAAAAGACCAAAACTTGACCCACATTTCTCAGCAATTGCAAAAACTCAAAGTAGATTAACAACTTAAATTTATGTCAGTCAAAAAACTGAACAATAACCTATGGCATGAGAAAAAAAAGACTTTTGCAAAGTAAATTTATAAAAAAGAAATGATATGGGCAACTTCCAAAGCTCCCTAGCAAAAACTAAAGAGCATAGTTATAATTGCCAATAAATACTTCTCAAAGAAGGTGTATCAAGGGAAAGTATGCTACCAATTCATGATTTGTCCACACACAAAAAAAATAGATAGATAGATAAAGAAAGTGTATCAACGGCAAAACATGAAAATATTCTCAGCATCACTAGTGATGAAGGAAATAAATGCAAATCAAAACAATAGAAGTACCAACTCTCCCCAGTGAGAATGGAAGTTTTTACAAAGACCAAGGACAGCAAATTCTGTTAAGGGTGTGATGTCCAGGGAACCCTTGCACATTGTTGGTAGAAATACAAATTAGTATAGTAACTATGGAAACCAATATAGAGGATCTTCATAATATTAAAATGGAATTAACATATAATCATGCAAACTCCCCATTGGGTATCTAAAGGAAATTAGTATGTCAAAGACACATCAATGATCTCATTTTCATTTTAACACAATTTACAGTAGCCAAGAAATAGACAACCTAATGTCTATCAACTAATGAATGAATAAAGAAAACTCAATATATCATATACTCTCTCAATTATTATTCACTCATAAAAGAAAATCTTGTCATTCATGACAACACTGGTAAACAAAATATTATTATAAGTGAAATAAAGGAGGCTCAGAAAGAAAAGCTTCAGTTAAAATAACAAAAAAAGGCTTATTTAAGTTTTGAATAATAATGAAAATAAGGAGATGTTGAAAAAGTAAATTTTGAAGATAGGTGTGGTGGCTAATGCCCTTGGGATTAAAACTCAGGAGGCTGAGTTAGAAGGGTCACCACGAATTTGACGACAGTCTCGGCTACAGAAGGATTTTCCAGGTAAGCCTGGGTTTGATTGAGAAGCTACCTCAATAAAACAAAAGAGAAGGAGAAGAAAGAGGAGGAGTGAAAAGAAAGAAGAGGAGGAAGAGGAAGGAGAAGTGAAGAAATAATTAGTGTGACACTAATAATGGTTGGTTTCCCAGGAAAAGCCAAAGGAAAAGAAATCTTTTAAGAAATAATTTAGCAGTCTATTCAAAAAAAAATTAGCCACTATGTTAGTTAGTGATCCTAGAGACAGAAATGTCTAAGACAAGTTCAAATTCTTTCTGGAGTAGGACTAACAGGATGCAATTTAAAGACTATCAGGGGGGTACAGCTAACAGTAACTTGAGACAATATTTTATTTTTAAGTTTTGCATGTTTACATGTGTGTGCTCTGTGCACATATGTTCACAAGTGTTTACAAACATATGATGCACATGCCCATGTGTATGTGTACATGTGTGAAGACCAGTGATTGGCATCAGGTGTCCTCCTCCACCACTCTGCACCTTATTCTCTGATTCTGGGTCTCTCACTTGAAGCCAGGGCTCATCCACTTGACAAGTCTTGCTCACAGCTTGCCTCAAGGATTCCCCATCTCTGCCTCCTGAATATGGGGATTACAGGCAGGCTGGACGTCAGCCTGTCATTTATATGAGCTGGGCATCTAAACTTGCTTGAAAAGCACTTTATTCACTGAGCCATATCCCAGCCTGAGGCAATATTTAAATCAGCTTTTCTAACAAATGTTGAGCAGTAACATTGAGCAATCATTTAGTCATTACTGAGCCAGGATGTGTTGTAATTCTGCTAAAGATACCCAGGAAAGAGCTCCTCCAGTAGAGATGATAGTGAAGATAAATGCCATTTATTTAAATATATATGGACCAATGAAGTGTTATATAGGAATACATATGGCTTGGAGAGTTGAAATATATTAAGTGAAGCTAAAGAAAACTGCCAATAGATTCAGTAATCTAATAATATGCTTTTATATACTCCTTAGAAGAATTACATATTTAAAAAGAGTTCTGGGAAAGGTGAGGTATAATTTCCAATGGAATAGAAAAATTCACTTATTATTATGAATAAGAGCAAAATGGAACACAAACATATGTAAAGATTTTAGAAAATCTAGTCAAAAACTCTCTTAAGGTAATTTACTCTTTCATACATCCAGAAATATAATTATTAAAAACTTCACTAACACTTGTATACCTATGAGCTATGTGTCAGAAACTATAATTTACTTGCCTGCACTGGAGCAGTATATGTATGAGAGATACGTGTTTATGCCTACAAATGAGTCATATCATGGAAGAAGTGCAGTCAGTGCTAAGTCAAAATTTCATTCTTATTTTTGACCTCTATGAATGCTTCTCTTTGATATAATGGCCAAACATGTTGATTTCCAAATATTCAATTAGTTTCATCAATCTGAAATGCCACTAGTTCATATGTTTTGTGGCACTGTGAAGCTTTAATAGTATTTAAAATTTTTAATTTTATTGTCCAACTACTGTCAGAAATGTTTCATAAAATCCATCTATCACAGGAATCCCTATATAAGTAAAGGAAATATGTTATGAAGATTACTTTTATATAAACAATTCCTACTATAAGGCAGAATGCTTCTGAAAGTCACAGGGACTGAGTGTGAGATGTTGACTAAAGATCACATATGCAAGACACCAATAACATTTATGAGCCGTATCATTATATTTTAAGTACATCTTATGCTGAATATCTGAATTACTAGAGAAAGTGCATTGTAGTTCTGTCTTATAGCTGTGATTTGTTTCATATTCTGCATACACTCCTTTTCGTGCACATGGGTATGTGAATATATGCTATTTCTCTCGAGAACCATGATTTTTCTTTCCCAAAACTGCGTTTTGAAGAGCAGACATTTCAGTTTGATGGAATCAAATTTTTCAAATCTGTGCCTTGATGATATCAACTGCATTTTCTTCCAAAAGTTTTATAGGTTCAGATCTCTTTAGGCTGACTCAAATTAATTGTTTACACATGGTGTGAGAAGGGTATTTTAAGTTTTTCCCTTATATGACATCTATTCATGCCAATTCTTTTACCATTTTATCTTTTGTTCTACTGTCAAATAAAAATTATCCTCATATGGTTGATTTTATTTCTGGACTCCACTTGTACCATCTTTTTGGTTGTTGTTTTCTTTCTGTCTTCACTTCCATACTACTATGTGTGGATTACTGTATCTTTATAGTGGATATTCAAATAAGATATAATTTACCCAATGTTGAATATTTTTAAATGATTTTAGCTATTCTAAAGCCTTGTCATTTCATATAATCTTAGGACCTCTTATTCGATTTTATTGGATTTATCGTAATTCTACAGAAAATTTAGGAAGAATTAATAATATTGAATTATTAATTATTTTCCAATTCAGAAATATTGTATAAATCTTCATCTATTAAGGACTTTAAAAATTACATTTGTTCAGGGCTGAGGTAAGGGCTCTGTAGTTATGGGGCACTTGTTTGCAAAGTCTGCTGGCCAAGGATTGATTTCCTGGTACCTATATAAAGCCAGATGCACAAAGTGTTCATGCATATTGTTTGAAGCAGCAGGAGACCCCAGTGAGTTCATTCTCTCTATCTCTAAAATATATAAAATAAGTATATTTTTAAAAATTACATTTACAAATGTTTCCTAGTTTGTAGGACATTTGAATATGTTATGTTGTATCTTTCCTTTTATTCTTTTATAAATGTTATCTATCATTTCAGTACATGTATTATTTATAGAAATAGAATTGATCTTGACATTCATACTGACTTGGCTCATCAACTAGCTTTAGTTGTAAACATATTTTATAGACTTTAAAAGTATATATTGATTTACCTAATAGTGACTCTAAAACTCTGTAAATATTCAAAGTGTATGTTATAACATTTCATATTTTACTAACAAATACACAAAATGCAAATTTATACACAGTGAAAACACCTACATTACATCAGAAAATAAACCTATACGATAAAACAAACACCTCTAGTATCTTTTCCCTTGAATACTCTGGTATAGTTTACTATTTTCCCTAACTTGTTCCTCAATTCCCCCACCCCTCTTCAGACTTTTGCTAATTTCTCTTCCGTTGTTTCAAGCCACAGTGCATTTAATTATCACATATATCACCTGGATGGTTCTTTAAATTTTATGGAAGTACATTTCTCTATTTGTACATCAATCTAGAAGTAAAGCTTTACTTCAGCTGTTTGAAAGCACTTGTAAACTCAATGGAAAATGAAAAAGGGAGGATAGCATTTTGATGAGTAAAACTGACCTTGATTAATGAGTACACTTTTTTATGGTTACTAATAAGATTTCAGAATGCTATCGGTGATTGCAAGGTTAACTTTCCTATACCAGCATTCAAAGTTCTTTTACTGGTCCTAGAGCTGCTGGGTTCGATTCCCCAGTACCCACATAAAGCCAGATGCACAAATGCACAAAGTTGAACTCATTTGCAGTGGCTAGAGGCCCTGGCATGCCCTCTCTGTCTGTCTGTCTGTCTGTCTGTCTGTCTGTCTGTCTGTCTGTCTGTCTCTCTCTCTCTCTCTCTCTCTCTCTCTCTCTCTCTCTCTCTCTCTCTCTCCCTCCCTCCCTCTCTCTCTCCTCTCTCCCCTTGCAAGTAAATAAAGAATTTTAAAACAGTTAATCATAAAAAATAAGTAAAATATGCTGTGTCTAATTGAAAATACTGCTGAGAACTTTAACTTTTCTATTATACACCTTGATTCATGGAACTTTCTTGTGTATTTGTAAATGCAGAGCATGTCAAACAGCTTCTGTTTAAAAATATGAAAGAAAAAAAAATCCTGATGTTTTACATGAGTCATTAGAATCATTGAAAAAAAATCTCAGATGTTTTAAATATTTGCCTGATAGACCTGAAACTTAAGCTACAACCAATGCCAGCTTTTCCATTGCTCAGGTAATTAATTCTGACCATTAGATTCTAGTCCATCTCCTACCTAACAGTGACCACAGGATGAAAAAGATGTTTGCTTTTATATCAAAACAAAGATATCAGAATATTCCATTGGGTTTTGTTCATGTGTTCATCCCCACACTTTCTAAATGACTTTTGACTACATTTTTAGTGCTTTTTGGGGGTTCATAGAAATTGGTTATTTCTATATCCAATCAGGTCTCTGAAAGCTCTGTGGGGCCCCAGAACTCAGGGTTCTAGAGCTGGGTGTTTCTGAGGATATCAAAGTTGTCTGTCTGTTATGTTATATTAAGGTAAAACTATGTAACACTATCAAACCTTGACTGTGTTTGCAAATTCTGTTTACCAACATTCATTCATGAGCATTGTACAATTTATTAAAAAAAGTCTCAGTATAATATTATATTTTTAGTGGAAGTAACACAATTCAATATTTAAATATTAAAGATGGTTAATAATATACATAGCTAATATTATACATAGCATCTGTCCATGAACAAATGAATAGAAGCTATTAATTATTCACATTATGGACTAGACATCTTGCAAGTAAAATATTAGATAATATAAGTATCTATCCCCCCAAAAAATACTACCAACAGTGTTTCTAGTTGGCTAAAATAATTTCTTTATATAATTCATAGGGGGCATGTTTCGGAAACTATGCAGGGAGCATAATTTAAAACAGTGTGTGATGATCCTGGTATGCTAACAATCTTGTAAGTCAATAGACACATTGCAACATTGTCTCTCCATCCCTCACTCATTCTTCCTTATTGAAGTGGGGCCCAAAGGCCTTGACAATTATGTCTAATATAAATAAATTGATCCATGGTGTGGTTTAGCTGCTTCAATTCCTTCCATCATCCATCCATAGACCTTTAACTTTACATTTTTATATGTATCTTAGAGAATGTCTCTTATACATATTATTTTGATATGATGAATTGTGAGTTAAATGGTCTTAGTACCATGTAACAACAACAAAACCTTTGTCCCAAGGTGTTTCTACCTTTAAAATTTAAGAATTATAATAATTTCCCTGAAAGGCTGTATCTATATGAGGTCTCTTCTCATCTACTGCAGAGTGTACCCTACCTTTAATTAGGACATCCTGGGCTGCATCAGAATGTACATCAGAAAGTGACAATTTCAGGCAGGCTCCTTAGACCCCTCCCCTTGAGTGGGAGGTGTCTAGCTAGAGCTGAAACCTAGACACTAAAACTGATTGGTCAGGTATCCACCAACCAGCTGTCTCTCTGCTCACCTGGAGCAGGGAATATTCACTGAACAGATAATTCTGTCTCTTCTTCCCACTTGGTGTCCTAGGAGGAGGACTTCTAAATTTCCAGGCCTTAGAAAAGGTAAGGCCTTCCCTCACTCAGGCCTAATGGCAGGAGTGAGGGTGGGGGGCTCAAGATCTTCCCACATGAACCTTTTTCCTCAAGATGGGAGCCCTCTGCTATCTTTTCTTCTTTTGCTTGTTTGGCTGAACTGCAGAGATTTTGCTAAAACCTCTCCCATGTGTTCTCTCTCCACACTGGTGGCTGGAGATCTCTGTAACTTCCCATTCTCTTTTAAATAGTCTCCCACACTGCCTTATCCTCTGCTGGTCTATAATTTTAATTCTTTAACATTATAGACAAGAGCTTGGGTACTCCTTAAATTCTGAGGTGCATTGGAATTTGCTGGGTACTCATTAAATTCTAATCCCCAGCTCCGCTGCTGTGATCTTTTAGGTTGTATTTTTATAGTCAGGGGCCGCTTCCTTTCCTGTTCAATTGCCTCACTGATACAAAGCTGCATGCTACATGCAAGATAAACTCCGCAAACGAAATCTCTGTGACTTCAGTTTATATTCGTATTATGATTCAAGTCAAAATTTGTTGTGGGGTTAAGACAGTAAAGAGTACTTGGATATAAAAAATATATTTTGTGGCTGAGTAGGGCAGTAAAAGAATCCAAATAATTTTCTCAGGTTTCTTGGGCTGGGAGAGCAGACTGCTTGGCTCAGCGGCTGGCTAGAGTTTTGGCACCACAATACAGTGCTGATGGAAGCTATTAACAGTGACAGAAAAAATAGAAACTTAAATAAAAAATCCATGTTTCCAGCTTTTCTTGATAAATTAGATCTAACATCAGGACTCTTATCTGCTTTGGAGAGAAAGTCCTTTCCAGTGTAATGCTAATTACTTGTTGCCCAAGGCCATTATCAGCTCTGTTCAGTCCCATGGGAGGTGATTAGCCCTCCCTACTGGCCTGTGACAGTCCTGCCCTATTCTCTTTGTCACAAAATTTCATTTTCCTTCTCAACTGCATTCCAATTCAGGTAGTAAAGTACATAGATGGGCTTCTCCGTTAACTTCCTCATTCTTAAAGGCATTCAGTTCAACCAGCAAGTACAAACAATATGGGAAATTACAACTTCCTCTATGAATTACATTATGATATTCCTCTGGTAACAGTTTAATATAAAGATCCTTGCTGCAACACTGCATTACAACTTGTGCATTTGTTTTCCATACTACAGATGGTAATAAACCTTCCCATATAGTCTCTCAAGGGAGTTTTGAGGATGTCATTTTGAAGTTTTTAGCTGCACTCCTGATGAGAAAGCCAACAGGGGAGGGAAGCAATGATGAGACACCATCTGCATTCTAATAGTGAATAAAATATTATTTCCATCACTATTGACATCTATATTTTTCTAACTAGGAGGGGGAAAATACATCAATTCTATTGCTAGGTGAATACTAGTTTCTGATATATTAAAAACAAAATGGATCATTTACTTTTATTCCAATAATTTGTTCTTTGCATTTAAACTATATAAATATAATAAAATCAACAATGAGATTTTTTTTCAGTGAAAGAATTCAACAACTTTTCTTCACTTGTTTTATATTTAATCATAAGAATACTGATATGCTCCTTTATCTAACACTTTTTGCAATTTTTAATGAAAAAGACCGTTTAGATTTAAAAATATATATTGAAATGAACATTGAAAGGAATTCTGCCCTGCTGTGTAATTTTGTAGAAATTACAGAAAGAGCACATGACAAAATTGTTCATATCCATTCAAAATGAAGAGTGACTGAACTCCTGTCTGTATGTACTTAATTGCCTATAATCTAATTTAGCCTTTTTTTTTATATTTTGTCTCATCCCTTTTGGTAGTAGAGAATAACAATAGAAAAGAACTGTTCTTTGAAAGAAACTTCTTAGAATTTTGCTAAAGTCATAGGCAACTTTTGCTAAGTGCCATTATAAAAGTGCTGAAGTTAAAACATCACTTGTTAGAGTTTGAATGTGAAGTGTGCCTTAGAGGATCATATGTTTGGACACTTGCTTCCTAGCTGGTAATAACTGTTGTAGCAGGTTGTAGAACCTTTCGGATATTGGCCTAACATGGGAGAAATTGCTCACTAAAACCAGGCCTTGAAAATTATGGCTGCTTCTCATTGGTCATAATTGGTCTAGGGAAGCTTCCAATTTGTGAGGCCTTGGCCAGGCAAGGAAGCATACACCTTTTATCCCAGCACTCAGGAGGCAGAGGTAGGAAATCACCATGAGTTTGAGGCCATCCTAAGATTACACAGTGAATTCCAGGTCAGCCTGGTTTAGAGTGAGACCCTATCTCAAAAAGCCAAAAAATAAATACTTTAGGAAAAAAGAGGTGAGACTTTCCATCACAAGCTTCTGCTGACAGTGACTAGGCTAATCCTGGGGCTGTTCCTTCTTCCTGCCTGAGGCCCTCTGAAACCATGAGCCCAATTATATACTATCTCCCTTGACTTGTTTTTGTCAGGTTTTGTGTCACAATGATGAGAAAAGTAATTAATATTTTTTAGCCACTAACACTACTCACACTACTCTTTAGATTTGGAAACATCAAATAATACAGCATGATTTCCATGAGTGACCTAAGATCTTATCATCTGCTCTGGTGACAAAGACTCAGACTGACATTCTAAATCCATCACAGCTACACAGAGAAGCCAGCTCGGATGAAGCAATGGTATCTTGCACCAGCAGCCTTCTTAGGGAAGCGGAGGTGAATGAATGCTCAAGACAACTGATCTATTATGAATGCCTGAGAACTGTTCTTGGGATGTCGGATGAGACTGGCTTTTACTTCAAGAGGTAATGAGACTTTGGAATTTCTGGATCTAATCTCTGTGTTGGTAGTAGCCTGTGCAGCCAATCACACAGTCCCCAAGTGATTAAGAAGCACTCTCCTGCTTGATTTTTAGACTTGGTCCATTCTTGTTAAAATAGCAGAAGACTATATCTATGGAAAAGGTGACAATTACATAATCATAAGCACATCATTCAAAGCCAAAACAAACAGAAATAGGAAATAATATTTATTATCATTCTTTCATTGAAATTTCATTTTGCTTTCTGCTTTCTCTTTCAGTTAATTTTGAAGAGAAAAAACATGGAGAATATTAATTAATCCAAGTTTTTCTGGCAAATTCTTTTTGTATGAGTAAAATGCATATCATCAAAAATAATTTTAATAAGTCAAAATAGATTACAGTAAGGGTAACTGGTTGTCTTATCATACAAGTTATTGGGAAAATTATTCTATGACAACCAAACATAATTTTCTGTCAATTAAAGTGCATTTTAATGTACAGTAAGACTGCTAATAAATAAATGTGTCTTTCTATTGTTGAAAAATATTCGCTGTGAGTGGATTTGTCAGTCGTTGACATTATCAAACAGGAAGACATCAAAAATGGAGTGGGTTTTTAGAACAAAACATTGAGACTAGGACTTTTTAACCAAGGTCTCATTACTTAGCTTATGAAAAGGCAGTCCATTCTGATCATAATTTGGTCAAGCTATTTCCAACTACACACGTATTGCAAAGTAACTGTGAATCTGCTGAGTGGCCGACCACAGATGAAAGGTTGGCAAAACAGAATAAGAGGCAGAAGACAAATCTTTATCAGACACCAATGCCTGCAAAGTAGAAAGGAAGAAGCTGAACTGTTCAGAGGGATGAGTGGGTATTTAACCCTCCTCTCTGAGAGATCAGGAGACTGAACCTTCTGTCCAAATCGGCCTGTGTCCTCAACCATCAATCACTGGAACTCAACCACATAAGGAGTGCCAGACCTGGGATGAAACTTCATTCCACTTCATTTATTACACAAGTCACGCTTTCCCACTGATTTGAAATGTCACTTTTAATAGAGATGAGGTTATAGGTGTGTCTTCTCAGTTCTCAAGAAAGTTTTAGTTTTAGTTTAATCCTTTGGATTTCTGAATAGACTGTAGTTTTGAATAAATTTCATAATTTTTGTGTGTATCTAGGAAACACGATTTCTATTTGTTAATCTTTTATGAAGCAATAAATGAAGTTAATATTTTATGAAGCAATAGCAATATTTGAGCTATAGGTTACTTATATATTGATAAACTGTCATGTAATCATGTTCATTCTTACTTTAAATAAATATCATACCTAATTCATATATATTCACAACTAAAACAAATGATAAGTTATTTAAATTCTTAAAATATATGCATACCGGTATAGAAATATATAGTAGCACTTAATGAAATTCCATGTTTTGCTAACTTCTATGGTATAAAAAGATATTTTGAGTTTCTAATGGCATTACAACTTCAGATTTATGTGTGTTTGGTAGCACAACTCTAATTTATGGGATACAACACATAGGATAAAAGGTGTATAACATGCTGAAGATCAAAGAAATATGATTGCCAATGAGTGTTGGTCATTGGCCACTTAGAATGAAGGAAGATGCAGTAAATTCTTGATGAACAATATTAACTGGGGAAGAGGCCAGCCATGACTGCCAAGTTTGGGGCTGAGCTTAAATTCTAGGAAACGGGAACTCCTTTAGGCAAGAGATAAGGAGAAACCAAATTTTTCTCTGGCTAAGTGGAGACTGCAAAGTTATTCCCAAAGATATTTCTCCTGTTTACTTTCAGGGGCCCAGTCACCTTAACTGCCAAGGAAGGACTCTCTTACTCATTCAGTTCTTCCTGGAAGTATTTCAATAGACTCTCCAGAGAGGCATGTCTCTCAGTGGGTTCCAGCAGAACTCAACCATCAGTCTCCCTCACGTCTTTATAGCCTTGGTCCATTTTGAATATACATGTTTAAACCAAATATTTGTTACAGAGAAAACCACAATCTTTCCTTTAATCCTGAATTCCACAGGGTCTTATTAAAGAAAGAAGTAAGTGACTTTATAGGAGTTGTGAAAATGTGGATATCTTTTTATTTGGTATTTATTTGACATTGTCCTATTTTTATATGTGAAAATATTTGTTCATATTGACTTAATTTATTCTATATAAACAATTACTCCTTTGAATTCAAGGTTAGATACCAGATAACTATTTCACACCTTTGTTTATAATTTAGAATACTTCATTACTAACTCGCATATAGTAATTGTTTTGTGAAAAGATGTCCTACTTAGATTACAACCTCTTGTTTCCATTTGCACATCGTGTATTTCTCTGATTTTACTGGCAAAATGGTACATTTTATTTTCTCACATGGTAGTAATTTTATTTAGAATTAAAGAAATATTTACAGATAAAAGATCATATTTTAACGCACAACTTAAATACTGAAAATACTATGACCTACATTAGCAACTATTTGTAGAAATACTTTTAATATGAAAAGATCATAAGTAATGTATGTGTGTAATATTGCTAGAGATCTTATACCACATTTGCTGTCTCTCAATTGACTTGTCAAATTCTCAGTGCTATAGATTCTGGGTATCGGTTGGCTCTCAAAACTATATTCATTTCAAATTTCCTCAGTACCTCATCTAAGTTTCACCCTACCTCATAACAATTATCCAAAATTGATTATCTAAAGATTGAATAAAACAGAAACATATTTCCCCCAATAGCCTATACACAATATAACGTAACTATGCTCACCCTTCTGAAAGTCATTTTGAAATGTTATCCTCAATGTAAGGTATCAAGACAGTCAGAAGCTAATCATAGTATCATGTGTGGAAGTGAGAACTTTGGAGGGAAATAGCATTAAGTGAGATCCAGTCGTATGTTATCATATGATGTCTTGTGTCAGAAACGTTTTTGTGCCATTCTAGGAAAAAAAAAAACCTACCTGGGGTCCATGAATAGAGACAAAAAGGTGTTTGTAGATAGTAAATTCACCAGAAGTTCGAGTTCATGGCATAAAATTTCTCCCCATCAATAAAATGTTACACTGGGTCTCTGCAAAACAGAGCACTGTTTTCTTAGGAAAGCACACTTACTTTGAAAATTATAAGTGGCAGGTGTGAGAATATTCTGCAACAGCAGTGACCTCAGCAACTCTGAGGCTTACAATGGATTTATTTCTTGTTCACGGTGTATGATCATCACAGGGCCTTTCTTATTACAAAAAAAATTAAAGGTTCAGGATGATGGACTGTTCATTCCTGCATATCTTAATGGTCCCCTTGTGATAGGAGAGAGTTCTTGCTTGAGCAAGGGCATGCTAGGTTGTGACTTTTGCCAAAAAATAAAGGCTTATTTGAAAGACAAATGCTAATCCACTTCTAACAAACTAAACCCACTGTGCCTAGAGAGATGGTGGGGTGGGGGATTATCTTAGAAAAAAATGTGACTACCACTCATAACACACACTCAAGGTTCATGAAACAATGCAAAAGAAGGAACAGAAAGATTATAAGAGCCACAGGATGGAAGGAATACCCTGAGGCTTCCTCCACCACACACCAGACTGACAGCTCTATGCATGATCCCACAGAGCGAACATACCCATGGGGTTTGGGGGAGAGGAAGTATAAGAGGATACGGTGAGGAGAATGGGGCGAACATATGACATACAAACAAACAAACAAAAATATTGTGACAAGCACAAAGTAAGCACTTTTTTATGAGCTGCTGTTGAAGCCTGACCGTCCTCCATGAACCCGATGCTGCTGGCTACAAACGTACTGACTAAGGGAAAAGCAGGAGAGAAGCCCTGAGCCTCGGCTGCTCAGAACTCAGCATATGTCCATCCTCACAGATGGCAGAAATGTACATTCTGCTGAGATGGAGGGAACGTTTTAATTATGGGAAGATGTTCTGCATCACGTTGACAGAGAAATTTGTCCTTTTCACTACATTTTTACTACATGGTTATTGATTTTCAGGCTAGTGCAGCTTCACTGGTTTTGCAACAAACAAAATTCATCATTCTGAATTGCATTTCGGTTGATTTAATCAGAGTTTTGTCACAAAAAAGAGATATTTATGGATGGGAAAAGTCAAAGATACACTTTACTAATCAGTTATTACCCTAAAATAATACTAAATTTGTTAAGATATTAGAGGTCAACTAAAATTGCAAATTAAAGAATTCTGAATTATAGAAAATTTTAATTGTCTCTAACTTAAGTTTTGAAATTATTTTTATCTCTTCATAAACTTTCTTATTCGTCATCTTAATCAAATCTGTGCACATGATTTTAATCATATCTACCAATGTGGTTTTTTTGCTCAATTCGGTGGGAACATAATATAATAATTCTCTCCATTTCAATATATATATTGAATATAATATAAATATATTATTTTATATATTATATATAATATAAAATATTTTATACATTTGAAGATAAATAATCTCATTCCTCAAGAAGACATGCAAATGAACAAAGTATCTAAAAATTAAAATGCTCAACATGCCTAGTCATTGATGAGCTAGAAATCAGAATGGTTGTTCTACACGATTTTATAGATGTTCTACATGATGAACTATTCACTCATGAAAAGATTGAGATTTTATCATTTGCAGCAACATGGATGAAACTGGAAAGTTATATTATATAAGCCAAGCCAGAAAGTCAAGAGCCACATTAGCGTACTGAGGTAGTCACATTATTTAAATACATTGATGTGATAGAATTGTGAGTAGAATCATGATGAAAAAAACACAGAAAAAAATTTCTGTAATTTTGTCATTAGAGTCAAATCAGTGTTTCAGACATAAATTAGAGAATGGGCCTTTAATTATTTAGTGCATGACTTAGTGTAACTCTAAGCAGGGTTGAAAAAGTGTATTTTGATTTTTGCCTTGTTCCCTAAAAATATATTACCAATTTATTACCTATATTAAATATGCTCACAAATCTGGATTAATATGATAATATAGTTAGAGATGATACAATAGAAAAAATAAAAGCCAAAAGGTTTTGCTATTCGTTGTTAATAAACTCTGCCCCCAAAGCTGTGTGTTTAATCGTAATATTTATGTAGGCTTTAAGAAATAAATTTGACCTGTTAAGGATCTCAGCAATGAAGGCTTTTGTCATATGTTATTATTAGCAAAATTGATGAAAAACAGGTGCATTGCTGAAATATTTCCATTGAGAGAGGTATTGATGTTTATGAGAGTTACTAGACCATTGAAACTTCACAAGGCAATCTGCTTAGACATATTCCCAACTGACATTCTAGCTATGTATTTTCCTTATGAATGAAATTGTACTTACACTGTGGAAAATAGAAGCTGACTATTCATTAGAGTAATAATATTAAAATTAAGAAGCTTAGACTATTGAACTTCAAATCATCAGCATAATTAATATTGTCATGGTTATAATAACTTCCATAAAATATCATTTCTCCTTTTAATATGCACTTTGTGTGAATTACAGGACATGATTATCATAAAACTGCTTTGGTTATTTCAACAACCTTGCATAACTTTCCCATTCACACAGGTTATGAATTGTCATTAATTAAATAAGTATGTTTTTATCAAATGCATTATTTTTCCTACCTATACTTCACACAATACATGTGGGTTAATTAATGTGAGATAAAGATTCTGTTAAAGTATTCACAGACAAATATTAGCATCTTATTATGATCATATTGACATAGCAATCTTTCCTTTTCAAAAGACCTAAAATGGGATGGAATCATCTATTATTTTTTGTCACTGCATATTATTTGAAAATAGATGAATCATAGCACTATATTCAGAGAATAAGAAAATACAGAAATACCATTTATGCTATTTGCATATGATAGATTTCACAAGAATGTGAAAACTAATTGGTACAAGTTCAGAAGAAAGGGATCATAATGTAGACAAGTGCCAGTGAGTTTCTGCCCCCAGATGACTGATGTGATGTCAGTTTTTACTCCATTTTATAAGCTTCCAATAATATTTCACATTCAAGTTATATTTTATTGAATACTTGAAAGTCTTCATGAGACATAGATTTATTTGATCAATTTTCCTGTATGCATCATAATTAAATGGTTCTTTTCACAAGAACTATAGTAACTAGATTAATTTTAAAGGGCAATTTTAAGTGCAAATAATAAAGATCTTCCACAGATATAACAAAATAGCTTGTGAAAATTATGCAGTTAAAACATGGAAAAGGTACAGAGCATGAAAAAATATGAATTTGAACAAAATTGTTTGTTGTGTGGTACCGTGTAGACAAAAGGGAGAGAAACAGGAAAGACATAAATGTTTAAGTTGGGATATGATATATAAATTTATTATTGAAAGAACAAACTAAATAACTGTTAAAAGATGCCTGAATGAAACTAGCAGAAGTGGCAACTGCTTATGTTATGCGTCACTCTTCATTTTATTAACTATACAGGTTAGGCAATAAAATAGGTCCTTAAATTGGCAATTAAGTAATGAATGGCACATTACTTTATCTCTGTTAAAGCAGATTTTTCCAGCTGTTCATATTTTCCCTGCCCTCATGTTTAGTTCCTCTCTACAACAGTCTGGATTTCACTACTCTTGCAGAATGCATTCTCTGCTGGCTTCCTGGTCTGCAATCTACTGAGCAAGAAATGATTCTAGAATGCTTATTATGAAATTGATTAATACTGCTAATTGTATGTCCTGTCCTTCACTCAGGCTGAAATTTAACTGCTGCTGTGACACCACTGTATGTCAGACTGCGAAAATGTAATTTTCATGGGCCTCTGCTTTCAGGAATGGACAAAGGACTTTTTTTATTATGTGCATGGGAATTTATGATGGGAGTCCCTATGATTTTTTATCTTGTAATATTTTGTTATATGTAGTGTTGGGTTTCATATACTTGTTTTTCTTTCAAGTACTACCTGTACTCTGACCATATTCACCCAAAACATCCTCTCCTTCATTCCTCCTCCGTTTTTACCTCTACCACTAGTAATCTCTGAGGCCTTAGTTCTCTCTGTTTTTAATTTCCTATGTATATGTGTACATAGGAGTAAAGAATTTATGTCTAGAAGCCATAACTGAAAGAAAAGATGAGAAATTTATCTTTCTACAGCTGACTACTTTCACATAAAATTATAATCTCCAGTTATATCCACTTATGGAAAAATGACATAATTTCATTTTTTGTGTCTGATTAAAATTCTGTTGTGTAAGCTACTACATTTTTTCATACTTAAACCTTAGATCTTTTTTAAAGTTTTTGCTACAGTTTCTTCATTCTTCTATTGATACACCCTATGCTGATTCTTGGTTATTGTGAACAGTGCTATAATCAGCACGGTTGTGCTGCTATCTGTGCTGTGCTGATTTACAGTCTTTCAAGTTTATACTCAGAGGTGGCAGAGTTGGGTCATATAGTAGCTGTATTTTCAGTAACTGGACCAACATACATTCTCATGAGCGGTGACTAAGAGTTCCATTTTCCCCACATCATCAACAGAATTTGTTGTGGTTTAGTGTCTTTAATGATAGACATTCAGACTTGGGTGATATAAAATCTTAATTTAGTTTTACTTTGCATTTCTGAGAATTTAAGAATATTTATTGGCCTGATGTTGAAGGGGTCCTCATGTCCTTGCGATGTCTATAATGGAATCATGTGGCTCAAGGTCAAAGGCAGATTCTGGCTCCAGGCTTCTACTTCCCATTCTCCATAACTGTGAGACATCAATTTTTATTCCTTATAATTGACCAGTGTCAAGTATTCCACTATGTTGGCAGAATGAACTAAGAACACTAATATAACTATTGGTTCATCCAATCTATAAAGTCCCTATTTATTTTTTAAAATATTTGAGTTATTTTTATTTTCAGGCAGAGAAACAGAGAAGCAGAGAAACAGAGAGAGATATACATACAAAAAGACAGACAGAAATGGGTAAGGGCCTCCCTCCACAGCAAATGAACTCTAGATGCATGTCCCAGTCTGCATTGGGCTTTACATGGATACTGGGGAATTGAAACTGGGGTGTCAGAACTTGCAATCAAGATCGCTTAACTGCTGAGCCATCTCTACTTTTCCTCTCTTTCATTTTTTTAATTATTGAATAAATTAGGTCACTGATTCTGTAAAGCTTTATAGATCATTGACATTTCTAATTAGGAACTGTTTAAGACATTTTTTTTTCTGACTTCGAGATTCTTCAAAATCCCATAGTTAAATCTTAAAATGAAGTTTAATATTTCTGTAAGATAATTTCTTAGATGGTTTAATGAAGGCATGTAGTGAGTTCTTGTTTCTCATTTTTATTAGCATTCACTAATTGCCTTATACCTTTCTTTACTACAGTTTTAAAATTGTTCAATTTTCTATAATCTCTCCTTTTATTTGGTTTATAAAATAAATTCTGGCTGAAGTAATCTTAGATTTTAGCTTAATAAAAGCTCAAAGGTAGTAGTTTAATAAAGCCAGGAAATAAATAGTTTCTAATCAATTATTTGTTTGTCCTAAATCACAGTCTTAGACAAGGCAGACTGACAATCAATTCTGTCAGAATAATGAGGTTGTTTCCCAGTATTTTATTGAGAAGCCCATTGGGAATGCTTTAATTGGTACTATAAACACATAGTTTGAAATTATTCAATGTGTTTCATTTCATTCCATCCCATCCATTATTCTCAAGATTCATAAACTGTGTCAAATTTATCTGTAATGAAGCCTCTTTTGTAATGCAAAATATTAACACGGCATTATTTATTCTAACCTTGTAAAATAGAATATTTGCAGTAAATTCATTGTGAACTGGTTAAGTCTGGATAATTAATATTACATAGTTTTCATTTTGTGCTAAAAGCACTTAATATCCACTCTTTTTGAGGTCTGAAAATATAGTGTACCATCATTAGCTATAATTACCTCTCTAGAACTGGATCACTGAACTTGTTCCTCTTAACTGTCATTACTTTTTTTTAACCTACTTGAAAACATCTTTATTATTTCCTTCCTTCTAGTTCCCGTGACCTCTGGAAAACACCATTCTATTCTCCTAAGTTGTTTCTCCCATCTTGAAAGTCTTTTAAAGAGTTGAAGTCATTAGAAGCTGCACTATGATTCCATGTAGCAGGGAAGTTAGCATGATGATTTCCATCACAAGCCTGGATCAGCTGTTTTTCCAAGAAACTCTGTCTGCTGTTCTCAGGCCTGGGCATTCTAGAAGCATCTTCACACTGGATATGGTCTTCCTGTCTGCATTGTCCATTATTGTGAGGACTTTATAGAAGATAGAACAGGAGAATACAGTTCTGTGTCAGAAAACTATATTGATTTTTCTACTGTAATAATAGAATTGTTCTTATTTAAACAAGTTCATCTCGCCTGTGTCCAATTTCATGTTAGAAGTCCTTCTACCACTAATCAATATTTGCTTTATTACATATAACAGAAAGACAATAATTTTAGAATAGTAAAATCAATAATAATATCAAGAATATACAAAACTGACCTCTAAACACTTATGTTTATGACTATGTATTAATGCTACTCTCAACTTTGGCTAGAGAAGCTGCTCTTCTCAAATGGCAGTGACCACTGGGGTTACTCAAGAATGGCCAAAGTGCTGAGATGAAGTGACAGGGTTATATTCAACAGTTAGTGCAACCTCTCTATCATACCCTACAAGGCTCAGGATCCATTGCTGATGAGATGCTGGAAAGAACGTAGGAGCCAACGGAAGGGAAGGACTGCTTACAATACTGTCATTCAGATACTTAGTGGCCTTGGTATTCATGACCTCACAGTGGCTGACACTCCCCATACAAGATCTACATAGTAGGGGGAAATGATGGCTTTAAAACAGAAGAGAGATGGGGTGCAAAGAATTCAGTGGAAGGGGGAGAGGGGGGAAGAAAAGGGGAGGGTGATGAGAAGGGATTATGACCATGGTATGTTGTCTATATCAATAGAAGTTGTCAATAATAAAAAGTTAAAAAAAAGAATGTACGTTGACAAAGTAGCTTTATTAAACCAAAACTTTCTTTAGGAAACTTTTATTTCTAACCTAACTACTCAATATGTTTCATTGATTACTTAAATATAGGTTCATTTATTTTAATGGATTTCAACACAAAGTGCATGTGGTTTTAGAAATTACTACCAAATTTTGAGCTATGTAAACCTAAGCAAAACACACAACTACTTGATAAAATAATTTCAGTGTCAACATTTTGTTGTCTGTATTTCATCCTAGAAAAGTTTTTTAGTCATCCACATGTACATCCAATTTTATTCTTACAGTCTAATTCTCTTGTCTATTTATGAAGTTGCATTTTTTCTCAAACTCTACTTAAAATGTTTAACTGAATGCCACAACTAGGAAAACAAGACCAATGTATACATAAAAATGTTTAAAAGACAAATGCAAGTTTACTTTACATAATATCTGCCTCATTTCTATGAAATATAATGCTTGAATCACATTATATTTAATTCTTTCTATAACTCTCCAGTTACTCCTTTTTTCAGCACTATCTTATTTTTCCAGTGCATGGATACATTGAAGAGTTGTTCATGTAATATTTATGTGATGAGGCCTTTATCTTCTCTTAAATACGGACTTGAAAACATGATGAAAGCTTAATGGTTTTGAATATGGATTTGAATATATCACTATTTAAAATATGATGTATCTTGAATAAAATTTTCTCTTGTGGGTTTTGGAAGTGTGTCCTTACTGATTGTGATGTGCAATCCATAGTCAGCAGGAAGCTACTCATGACCATATGGCTAAGTGTAAGTGATTACACCATGAGTCAGCTTCTCATGCATATAGAAAATTGCTTGTATCACAATTATATTTCAAGAGAAATTTAATTATAGCTTTTTCAAAATCAAGAAAAGATGTTCTAAATATTCTGGGCTATTTGCAGTAATCGCCTCTCACTCAATGTTAACATAGATGAAAAACATAGCTCATTACTATTTATATTTTTATAAATTGTAAATTTATGAAGTTTTCTTTATGTAACCAATGATTTACAGAAATCATTTCACCTGTCATAGTCTATATGCATAACACTGACTTCATATATTTCTAATTTCAGTGAGTGCTCAGGTTTCTGCTTCAGAAATTAAACTGAAAATTTCATGTAAACTATGGAGCATCTTGGATATAAGATAATAAATTTGAGAGATTAAAATATTAGACAGAAATAGTTGACAAAGAGAATATGAATTAACCACTTGATAGTTACATGTATTGTTTTATTTATTTATTTTATTTACCCCATCCCCAATCAGCTGGATATCCTCCTCCATGGGTCATCTGGATCAGTCCTTGTGACAGGGGACCATGGATAGCCTAGTATTCAGCCAGGTTCACCTGGCCCTAGTATGTTGTTACTGAGGCGTGCCATGCCTCTGGATAGTCTCCCCCACCTCGGCTTTCATAATCTTTCCGCCCCCTCTTGCGCTGAGTTCCCTGAGTCATGGTGGATGACTATTAAGACTGCTTTAATACTGTAAATTTAGGGGTCTTTGTTGGTTTGTGTCTCACTGGCTTATCCTGTGTTGATTGAATGGCTGTGGCTGTGGGTCCCTTGTTCATCCCATCATTCTCTGAGGGGTTCCATATGGATCCTCCATGATATTACTGTGGTGACTCCTCTCTTGCCAGATCTCAGATATCAGCCTACGGATGGTTGGTAGGGTTAGATGGGCCAAAGCTCTCTCACTGCATCCTGAAAAATACACACATAATCTCTATCGGAGAGTGAGATCAGTATATCTTAACAAATATACACAATTCTGGATTACCTAGATTCTATTTTTAGTAGCCTCCCCGTCAATCCCACCCAAAGTGCATTTTGTCTTGGGAGCCCAAGAGTACGGGATCTGGTGCCTATTGCCTTGAATCCCAAGTTACAGAAAAGGGCTCCCCCTCACTAAGTGGAAAATTTGGCCAAATTTGAAAGCTGCTGATTGTCTCCCCCAGGCCCAGGCTTCTCCATTACACAAGTGCTCCTTTCTTGGTTCGCTGTTCTCTCCCAGTAGGAGGTATAGTCAGCCTACTCATGGCTGCAGATTGTGTTTCATGTCAGTGGTCTCTGTTTACTCCAGCTGTCGTTGACCAGTTTCCCCTTGCAGCCTGTGCAGTGCCTTCCAGCACTACACTAACTGCCTTCTGGGAGCTGGATACAATTCCGGACATCGAAGGGTCTCTCGATGCTGGTCTATGGCATTCTGTGGCTTCTTCAGCAACAGGGGAGGGCACTCAAGAGCTTTGACAGAATTCTGTCATGTTGTATCCTCATGGGTCACTTTGGTCAACAGCTCAGTGAGGGAAGGAACCAGTGATTGGAGCCAGGGGTTGTCAGACTGATCTAATTATTCACAGGTTTATACTCTTTCCCCTACCACTCATGGCCCCCCTTGCCAGTTGACTCCCACTACTTGCTCTGTAGGTTACAGTATGCTCCTGAAGATTTTATGTTTTTGAACCTAATTTGGTTTAGCCTTATGCTTAAGCCATTCTCCTCCCCCATCCCTTACCCCTCATTCATGACCTCTCACTTCTTTCTACTAGTCTCCGTAGAGTTTAGAGTTATCCGGGTTAAGGACCACATATGAGGGAGAATGTGCGGCATTCGATTCTCTGTTCTTTTGAGTGTTCACTTAATTAAATCTGCTCAAAGTCAGACCATTTTTTCCTAATTTTCGATATGTCATTTTTCCTTTCAGCTGAGTAAAATTCCATTGTGTTAATATACCACAGTTTTGCTGTCCATTCCTACATGGATGGGCATTTGGGTTGATTCCAATTCTTGGCTATTATGAATTGAGCTGCTATAAATATAGTTGTACAAATGTTTCTGTGTCGAGATATGACATCTTGTGGATAGATGCCTAGCAGAGGGATAGCTGGGTCCATTGGTAGTTCTATGTCATTCTCTTCAGAAGTCTCCACACCACTTTCCATAGTGGTTGAACAAGTTTGCAATCCCACCAGCAGTGAATGAGGGTTTCTTTTTCCCCTGAATCCTAGCCAGCAACGATTGTTGTTGGTTTTCTTTATGATTGCCATTCTGACTGGGTAAAGGTGGTATCTCATTGTGGTTTTGATTTGCTTTTCTCTGATGTTTAAGGATGCTGAGCACTTTCTCAGATGAGAATAGGCCATTTGTGTTTCCTCCTCTGTGAATTCTCTGTTGAGATCAGTGCCCCATTTTGTGAGGAGGCATTTTGCTTCTTTGTTATTAATTTTTTGAGTTCCCTGTAGGTTCTGGAAATTAGGCCTCTTTCTGAGTTGTGGCTGGCAAAAATCATCTCCCAGTTTGAAGGGGTCTATTGACTCAGAGAATGATGTTTTTGTCTGTACAGAAGCTTTTGAGTCTGATCAGGTCCCATTGGTTGAGTGACTGTTGCACTTCCTGGGCTACTGGAGATTTGCTCAGGAACTTATTCCCTATTCCTATCTCATGTAGCGTTACTCCCATTTTTTCTTCCAGGGTGTTTAGGGTTGTATGGTTAATATTGAGGTCTCTAATCCATTTGGAGTTGATCTTTGTGCATGGTGAAAGGAGTGGGTCTATTTTCATTTTTTTACACGTGTTTATCCAATTTGTCCAGCACCATTTTTTGAACATGCTATTTTTAGCCCAGCTTACATTGTTGGCACCCTCGTCAAAGAGTAAGAAGCTGAAGATACTTGCATTAAAGGCTGGGTCTTCAATTCTATTCCACTGGTCAGACTGTCTGTTTTTCTGCCAATACGATGCAATTTTAGTTACTATGGCTTTGTAGTATGTTTTAAAGTTGGGTATGGTTATACCTCCTGCATAATTTTTTTTTTACTCAGAATAGTTTTAGCTATTTGAGGTCACTTACCCTTCCAAATAAGTTTGGAGATTATTTTATCTATGTCTGTGAAGAAGGAGCTTGGGATTTTTATTGGCATTGTGTTGAATCTGTAGATTGCTTTTGGCAGGATTGCCATTTTCACTATATTGATTCTCCCTACCCATGAGCATTAAATATCTTTCCATCTTGTCACATCCTCCTCTATTTCCCTCTTGAGTGTTTCAATATTTTCCTTATATAAGTCTTTCACTACCTTGGTTAGTGATATTCCCAGGTATTTGATTTTGTTTGAGGATATAGAGAATAGGACAGTTTCTCTGATGTCTTTTTCCGATTGTTTGTCTTCTATATATAGAAAGGCTACTGATTTTGTGTATTAATTTTGTATTCTGCCATTCTTCTGAAGGCATTGATAACCTTCAGGAGTTTGCTGATGCTGTTCTTTGGATCTGATATGTATAAGATCATGTCATTTCTAAAGAGGGATAGTTTGACTTCTTCATTTCTGATTTGTATCCTTTTTATGCTGTTCTCCTGTCTTATTGCTTCGGCTAGGATCTTCAAGCACTATGTTAAAGAGCAGTGGTGAGAGTGGACACCCCTGTCTTTTTCCTGAGTTAAGCCGGAACTCCTTGAGTCATTCTCCATCTGTATATTGATTTTATCATGTTGAGGTAGAGGCCATCTACGCCTATTCTTTCCAGGGTTTTGAACATGAAGTGGTGTTGAATTTTGTCAAAAGCCTTCTCAGCATCAATTGAGATGACCCTGTGGTTTTTACAATTGAGTTTGTTAATGTATTGAATTATATTTATCAACTTGCATAAATTGACCCATCCCTGCATCCCTGGGATGAAGTCGACTTGGTCAGGGTGAATTATAGACTTAATGTGGGTTTGTATTCAGTTTGCTAGGACTTTGTTTAGGATTTTTGTATCCAAGTTCATCGAGGATATGGGTCTGTAGTTTTCTTTTTTTGTTACATCCTTGACCGGTTTGGGAATTAGGGCGATGGTAGCTTCATAGAAGGAGTTTGGGAGCTTATCCTCTTTTTCTATGTCCCTGACAAGCTTCAAAAAGATAGGTTTCAGTTCCATGATGAAGGTTTGGTAGAATTCAGCTGAGAAACCATCTGGACCTGGGCTTTTCCATTTGGGGAGGTTCTTGATTACTGATTCAATCTTTGTGATTGTTATCGGATTGTTTAGATTCTTTATCTGTTCTGGTATGAGCTTTGGAAGTTGATAGATGTCCAGGAATTTATCCATTTCTTCCAGGTTCTCTAATTTTGTAGAGTAGAGGTTATGGAAGTATGACCTAATGATACTTCCAATCTCTTCAGGATCTGTTGTGATCTCACCCTTGTCATTTTTTATTTTGTTAATTTGGGCCTTCTCAGTTTTTCATTTGATTAAGTTGGCCAAGGGTTTGTCAATCTTATTGACTTTTTCAAAGAACCAACTCTTTGATTTGTCTATTTTTGAATTGTTTTCTTTTTTTCCAAGTCATTAATCTCAGTTCTGATCTTAATTATTTCCTTGTGCTCGAGCTTCTAGGGTTAGATTTTTCATCTCTTCTAATGACCTTAGGTAGGAGGATAGTTGGTTGATTTGAGACCTCTCTGTCTTTTTTATAAAGGCATTAGAACTGCCTTCATTGTGTCCCACAAGTTCTGAAAGGTTGTGTCCTCATTATCATTTGTTTCTAGGAAGTTCTGGATTTCTTGTCTGATTTCTTGTTTGACCCATTCATTGTTCAGTCACCAATATCTATTGAAATTTTTGGATCCTCTCCCATTGTTAATTTCTAGCTTTAATGCATTGGGGTCTGATATGGTGCAGGGGATTACATTGATGTTTCTGAATTTGCTGAGGGGTGATTTATGGCCCAGTATATGGTCAAATTTGGAAAAAGTTCCATGTGCTGCTGAGAAGAATGTGTAATTGTGTCCTTGGGGTGGAATGTTCTGTAGATGTCTGTTATCCCTAGTTTGTTTATAGTGTCATTTAGCAGCTTAATTTCTCTGCTTTTCTATTGTTTGTACGATCTGTCTTGGGATGACAGTGGAGTGTTAAAGTCTCCTGCTATGATGGTGTTGGCATCTATATCTGCTTTGCTTTTAAGTAATTTATGCTTAATGAACTGAGGGGCCCATGCATTTGGTGCATACATATTTACTATAGTGATGTCTTCTTGTTGTATTATTCCCTTGAGGAGTAGGAAGTAGCCATCATTGTCCTTTTTTATGGCTTTTGGTTTAATGTCTATTTTGTCAGATAGTAGAGTAGCTACACCCGCTTTTTTATTATTCCCACATGCCTGCAATATTGTTTTCCACCCTTTTACTCTCTGTAGGTTACTGTCTTTAGCAATATACAATCCAAATAAATTTCAGTAATTTTACAGTAAGTAAAGTTGAATTTAGGCAAATCAAGTATGTATCTCTAAATAATATCATTCATAGATAGATGATAGATAGAAGATATAGTTAGATAGATAGATAGATAGATGTCGCCCATATCCTAAGCTGACCTCTTACATTGATTCTCCTGTTGGGATTACAGGTATTTGCCAGTATGCCTGGTGAACACATCTATAGTGTGTGTGTGTGTGTGTGTGTGTGTGTGTGTGTGTGTGTGTGTGTGTGTCTGTGTGTCTGTGTGTTTGTGTGTTGAATGTGGGCATACATGGCCACAGTGGTCAGAGAAAAACTCGGGTGTTGGTCTTCATCTTCCATCTCCTTTGAGGTGGCCTCTCACATTGTTTCCCACTGCTTCTGCCAAACTTGAACCCAAGTTCATGAGGGATTCTCCTGATTCTGCCAGTTTACCTTCTTATAACCATGTCTGGAATTAAAGTGTCTGCACAGGGTCCACCTTTTAGTGTGGGCACTTGGGTTCTGAACTTGAGTACTCATGTACGCAGCAAGCACACTTTATTCCCTAACCACAGATTCACAATTTCTTTTTCCCATTTTGAATATCATTACCTTGGATCAACAGAGTTGGCCATCCAATAATCTCACTTCACACTAAACTACTATTGATGCACAGTGGCCATGCTTGTTTGTAACCCCTATCCTTTCGGGAAGCTGAGACCAAAGACTCTCAGGAGCAGACCTAAGAACCACAAAAGAAAGGCAATATAAAAGATCTGTAAGACAGTAACCAACTGAAGCTCTAATAAGAATGGTAAGAACAACGGAGCAAGACATCCAAATTCCACACCAGCCACCACAAGCAAATGCATCCCACCAGAGTACATGCACCATTGACACATACATATGCACATACTATACTACACATGAACACACACATGTGCATATACCCTACCACACACATGCATATACTACATACAAACACAGGAATAACCCAAGATTGTTTCACTAAGGATTTAGACATTGGAATGGTTTGTAGAATATAGGAAAATATGGAAATTTTACCTCTTTATATTTTTATTTAAGAGAGGAGAGAGAGAGAGAGAGAGAGAGAGAGAGAGAGAGAGAGAGAGAGAGAGAGAGAGAATGGCTATGCCAGGGCCTGTTGTCTCTACAAACAAAATTCAGATGTATGTGTAATTTTTTGCTTCTGTCTTTAAGTGTGTACTGAGGAATTGAAACCAGGCAGGCATGCTTTGCAAGTGAGTGCCTTTCATGATTGAGTCATCTCCCTAGCCTTGGAAATTTTATAAAAGGAAAATTTAGTCCTGAAGAGTGTTAAGGAATAAGCCTAATGGTGGTTCATGCCTGTATTCCCAGCACTCAGGAGACAGAGGTTGGAGGAACTCTGTGAATTTGAGGATAGTCTGGAAATACAGAATTAATTCCAAATCAGCCTAGGCTAGAGCAAAACCTTGCCTTGATAAGAAAGAAAGAAAAAGAAAGAAAGAAAGAAAGAAAGAAAGAAAGAAAGAAAGAAAGAAAGAAAGAAAGAAAGAAAGAAAGAAAGAAAACAAAAGAAAGGAAGGAAGGAGACAGAGGAATGAAAGAAAGAAAAAAGAAAGAAAGAAAGGAAGGAAGAAGAGGGAAGGAGGGAGAAAGGAAAAATAGAAAGGATGGAATAAAGGAAGGAGGAAAGAATTGTAAGGAATCAACTTAAATGTTTTGTAACATTTATTCTCCATGTTAGTTCTTTTGAAAACGTCAGCAAGTGTTTTTCGTGCTTGGTAGTACTTTGGATTTGATCACATCTTAAATTATACAATTATAAAGAATTTGACATCATGGCTTTGTTTCCTTTAAATCAAGTCACTAAAAGTTAAATTAGAAATAAATGGAAAATGATATCTAAGAAGGTAATGATTTTTTTTAATATATATTTATTGTCCATAATGAGTTACATTATTTAGTGGGCAAATCATGCGTTGTTATCCCGAATTCCCGAATTCCCCCCCTCCCCATCCCTGATCAGTTGTATATCCTCCTCCGTGGGCTGTCTGTATTAGTCCTTGTGGCAAGGGATCCTGTATATCTTAGTACTCATCCCGGTCTTCCTGGCCCAAGTGTGTTGTTACTGATGGGTGCCATGCCTCCGGACAGTCTCCCCCACCACGGCTC
>PVHP010000169.1:0-39394 GCA_004024765.1 Zapus hudsonius
GAAGACTGGGATGAGTACTAAGATATACAGGATACCTTGCCACAAGGACTAATACAGACAGCCCACAGAGGAGGATATACAACTGATCAGGGATGGGGAGGGGGGGAATTGGGGAATTCGGGATAACAACGCATGGTTTGCCCACTAAATAATGTAACACATTATGGACAATAAATATATATTAAAAAAAAATAAAAAATAAAAAATCCATGAAAGTTAACATTTGTGACATGGTACTCCAAAGGATATAATTCTTGTATATAAAACTCTTGACTATATGTGTGTGTGTTTGTGTGTGTGTATGTGTGTGTGTGTGTGTGTGTGTGTGTGTGTGTGTGCCATACACTATGAGGGTCTGTAACTAGTGTCACTTCGAAGGGTATGCCTGTCCCTTACTCTCAAGAAAGCCCATTACTTTGTATAATATAACAGCTTTTTTTGTTTATTTGTTTTTTTTTTGAGGTTGGGTCTCACTTTAGCTCAGGCTGACCAGGAATTCACTATGTAGTCTCAGACTGGCCTTGAACTCACAGTGATCCTTCTACCTCTGCCTTCTGAGTGCTGGGAATAAAGGAGTGTACCACTGCACTCAGCCTTGCATAATATTATATACTTAACATTTTTAAATGTAGAAACAAAACCCCACATCCTATATTGAATTTAATGTTTTAGGTTACTTGCTCAAAAATCATCAGAACTGCAATAATAAATATGTGCAAATTTTGTAGTAAGTGTCCTTTTAATGATTTTTTGTTAAAGTATTGTTTTCATACTGTCGAAGGCATTTTATTTTCTTTCTAATTGTTTTTCTTCTTTTATATCAAATAAGCTAGTAATTAAAGTATTTCAAGCTGTGTGATCAAGAACAATCCACCCACTTCAGGGATGATTACTCCTGCTAAGTTGCACTAACTAACAGGGAGTGAGGAGATGGATTGAACTCCTTTAGTCCTTTCTCCTTTGGTAAAATATTTGATGCTGTATCTTGGGTGTGCATTTCCTGAAATGTTTCTTTCAGTTCATGAAAGACATTTTATCAGAATCCTTGAAACATTTTTATGAATTTTTAAAAGTGATATCCTATGGGCTGGAGAGATGGTTCAGCGGTTAAGGCACTTGCCTCCAGTGCCTAAGGCCCTGGGTTCAATTCCCCAGTACCCACATATGCCAGATCCACAGGGTATTGGCCCTGGTGCTCTATCTCTTTCTCTCTCTGTATTTCTCTTCTTGAAAAATGAATAAATAAAATATTTTTAAAAAGTTTATCCTAAAGTCAAAACATATAAATCTTCTGTTTTTGTAAATACTACTTGAAAAGCACAGGAATGAGTGGGAAACTGTCCCAAATAACCAAAACAGCAGTCACACAGTAAAAATTTTCATCAGAGGGTTTCTAATTTTTCTAGATATTGTTATTTCCTTGTGTTTGCATGACTGCATACCTTGTCCCAATTACTTAAGAAGCTAATCTCCTTGCCTCAAAATTTTTGCATATCTATTACCTTTAAAGAATGAGGAATAATTAATATTTATACTGTCGATATTAATAATATCTATAACCTATACATTAATATATACAATCTACATATATAATATATAATAGTATATATATAGATATAATCTATACACTAATATTGTGCTAGTATGAGGAGAGGACTAGTGTTCTAAAGAGCTATGAAGCTTCAGAGATTGCAAGCACACAGAGTGATTGGGAAATATGAATGTCCAGCTCACCTGAAATGAGAAGAAAGGTCACAGTCATAGTCTAGGGAAACTTTTAGTGGTGGAGGATGTAATATAAATGTGTGAAGATGAAAGCTATGATAACCAATTTTTTTAGATCTGTGCATTGGAGAAGTATTCCCAGATATCTATTTTTCTCACTTCAATATTGAATTCATAAACCACATTCTTCTTTATCTTCCAGTAAGGTTTTCAAAATTACAAAAAAAGCTTTGAAATCTAAAGTGTGTCAAATGAGACTGTAATAGGTAAAATGCTTGTTTCTTAAAGCTTTTTAATTTATATACATGAGAAGACTTCTGAATCGTTTAATTTCTGTAGCCTCAAAGTACATACCCACCCTTCCTCATAATGAAGCCCATTATTTTATACAATAGTATACTCATAGTATAACATTAGGAATGTTAATACAGGTACTAACCCCCCACATACCACACTTCTTGGTTAAAGACAGTTTTAATATTTTCTCAAAAATGAGCATGACCTTCTTAATAAATGTAAAATTGTAACAAAAATAGAAAAAAATTTTATTATTGAATAAAGAGTTACTGTTCACCTTTTCAAAAATAACTTTACTATGTAGGAAAAACTCAGAACACAAAAGTAAATCAATAACAACTCACCTATAGAAAGTATTTCTTTATTTCTTCAAATTACCCTAGGTATTAAATTTAAATTTCCAATTTTTTCTGTTCTTAATTTTCTAATTTTGTTATATCTGTGTTACATCAAATAGAGAAGTTATACAAGTTTCTGTTTGTTTGCTTGAGGAAAATCTAAACAAGCAATGATAGAACAGTCCTCCCTTCTTAGCTTAGGTTAATTCAATAGCCTTTTAAAAATGTTTATTTATGAGAGAGAGAGACAGAGAGAGAGACAGAGAGACAGAGACAGAGAGACAGAGACAGAGAGAGAGCACAAGAGCCTCTAGCCACTGGAAATGAACTCCAGAAACATGTGCAACCTTGTGCATTTGGCTTTACATGGGTTTGGAGGAATCAAACCCAGGTCTTTAGGGTTTGCAGTCAAGTGCCTGATCCACTGAGTCACCTCTCCAGCTCCCAGCAGCCTTTTTAATGGCACGTCCAAGTTCAATAAGATAAAAACATTCATTTCCCTGGAACTGGCAACATTCAAGTCATGCTATGCAGAAATTAAATGTACTGACCTATGAATCTCAAACTACTAAATTCTGAATGTTTTATCCAACTACCATTATGCATAATTAATTTCATTTCATTCTCCCCCTAGTCTCGTCACACACAAAGAGCAATGGCAGTTTTTTCTCATGGTCTTAGTTACCATTTCCATGTGTCACTCAGAGAAGATGGCAGCTTAACCAAAGGACACTGGTCTTTGGGGTGGGAGTGTCCTGCTCATTCTGGGAAAAAAAAATGTGTTTGCTTTCCTCTAACGAGTTGGCCTCTAACCCTTCAGAAGAAAGACATTTCTGTGATTAAAATATATATGCTTGATGACAAAAACATGGTTGCAAACAAAAAGTAAAAGATATATATATATATATATATATATATATATATATATATATATATATATATATATACAGAGACATAATTTTATTTTTTAACTGTGGGATACAAAAAAGAATGGACAAGGAACCAATTTCAAATACTGATGAAGTACATTATACAGTCTCAAGTACTGGGATTTAGTGCCACCTCCCCAGACCTAGCCACATGACAGGATTTGATTGCACTAAGCCCTCAGATGATAGGTTCCATGAGTGAAAAGCATGGATTTTTGTTGTTGTTGCTTGTTTGTTTTTCATGCTATCTCTCCTTTCAATCGAGCAAATCTAACTCATCATGGTAGGGTAGGGTAGGAAGCACCTGAAACACGATATTTAGAGTGGGAAGCAGAAACTGTCACTTTTCTAAGTTCGCTTCCTAGCTCCTAAGCAACATCTGTAAGGTAAGAATCAAAACGATCCTGAGTATTTCTGAGAGGGACAGTGTGCTGAGAACATGTACTCAGCTGTCATTAACCACAGCGTCACCCAATCTGAAAATCGTGGAAGAGCTACGGTAGGTGAAGCTCATTCCAAGCTGAATCATCAAGTGTTAGATTCGGAAGGGTCTAATCGTCAGCTTCAAACAAGAAGCCATGGACAGCATGAAAGAAAAAGTGGATGAAGATAGAAGCTACCGAGAAAAAGAGGAGAATTAAAAGAGAAAGGGATCAAAGCAAATCATAAAAGCAGGAAACAGGCTGATTAAAAATGAGACATGTTACAAAGAAAACAAAGCTGGTCACATGCTGCACTTACGTTTGGCAAAGTTCATTCTGTTCCAAAAGGTTGTTGCAATGAAAAGTTGAGGTTTGAACTGTTGAAAGCCAACCTAAGAGACTTAGGGTTTAATTTCAGACTGCACTTTCTCCCATTTTCTGGCACGGAAGATTTCCTTTTTTTTTTTTTTTTTTCTTTTTCTAAAGGAGTCTTTGATCTTTTGCCTTAACAGGGCTGGAAAGTGTAAAGAAACCAAATCGTGAATGCTAATGCCTCTATTTTGTTAAACCAAGTATTAAACATTGTGCTGTTTGTGTGGTCTGAGGACTATTGGAATTGAACTCTGTGGGACCGAGGTGTTTGAAGACAGGAAATTAAGTGCCTAGCCAGGAAACCAAAATCATTTCTTGGCAGAAAGACATTCCATTTATTTTAGATAAAATTAAGTCATGTAATATAAAAACATCAATTTCTTCCAACAGAGAATCCATCAATAGTCACTTTCAGATAATTCAGTATCTGGCCTGAGATACTGCCCTATACTAATTGTAATTCCTAATCTGTTTCAACCAACAGCTATACTTTCTTTCTGTTAACTATTAGAAATTCATAAATACTTTAACAATTCTAATGTCTGACTAGAAAAAAATCACATCTCTTTCAGAGTTACTTAAAATACAAGCATGAAAACAATTTACCGATTGTTGATTTATTTTCTTTACATAACTTTTA
The DNA here is from genome assembly GCA_004024765.1 of Zapus hudsonius. Lineage (NCBI taxonomy): Eukaryota > Metazoa > Chordata > Mammalia > Rodentia > Dipodidae > Zapus > Zapus hudsonius. Next base: position 4,724 of record PVHP010000169.1, read on the forward strand.
GAATTGACAACACCTCCATTAGATATTGAAATAAGGGCTAGGATAATTTACTGATTATTAGATATAAAGACTCTGCTAGGTAACTCATAAATACAAATTCAAATACACATGTATTTTAAAAAAATATAAATATAAAAATATTAATATAAATCCAATTGTGATAGATGTCATTAACCGATGGGGAAAATAATAGATTATTTTTTTAGTTTTGAAGTTATAGCTCTTTATAAATTATGCCAATAAAACTGAATGTTATACCAAATGATCAGTTTATCCACAATTATTTACATGTAAATTGAATATGTAAAGAGCACTATTGTCTCACTTTGTTTTTCTGTGGGAAAAACCTTATGTGTGGTAGTACGCAAGAACCTCAGAACTATTACAAAATGATTAGAATTTAGTAAATCAGTGGTATGGTATTTGATGAGAGTTATGCATTATTATTTGTAGTTTTTCCATTCTTATATTATTCTGAATAGAGCTAACATTTGCAAAATAAGACAAATAATCTTCACTGTTCTAATAATCATTATTTACATATCTTTAGGATATTTTTTAAAGAGCCTGTAAAGAATCTTATATAATTATTTTTGAATATTTCTGGATATATATGGATTTGAAGTTATTTTAGAGCACAGTTTTTAATGGATTCTTTAATGTTTTATCATTAAATCTTAAGATAGCAGGACATGCTTTTAAGAGATTTTTGAAATGTAATTATGGAGACTTTTCAAGGACAAGTAAATAACCAAAACAGGAAAACAGAAAATTAAATGTATTATTAGGTAGACACTATTACACATGAACTTTAGAGAATATTTACCAAGTGTTATATGAAACCAAAGGTAAGATTTCAATTGGTAGAAACAGGAGAAAAAATGGTATAAAAAGTCTCAAAGATACACCAGTTTGACTCAACTGTGGGGAGTGTCGTGAATAATCTAGAAGTTTACAAGGAAAAAAGATAGTGAGCCTAGGCTTCCTAGAGGCCCATGATCTGACTATGACTTTGGAATATCTTCCGGGGATAACTAGGAATCAATGTACTCCATGTCATGCTGTCAGAAGTGAACTGCAAGGCGGAGGGTTGTGACAAAAGCACACTTGAGTCAATGAATGAAGCACTGGAAGACAAAATACTGACAAAAAATGGTATCTTTCTTTAATGTCCACTAGCTAGTATCGTTAAATAAACTTCAAAATGAAAAAAAAAATGAAGTCAGGAATGGTTGCACATGCTTGCAATCCTAGCACTGGGGAAATAGAGGCAAGAGGATCAGGACTTCAAGACCATGCTCAGCTACATAATGAGTCTGAGTGGAAGGCCAGCCTGGGCTATGTGAGGATCTGTCTCAAAAAAAAAAAAAAAGAAGAGAGAAGGCCTGGAGAGATGGCTCAGCAGTTAAGGCACTTGCCTCTAGTGCCCAAAGCCTCAGGTTCAATTCCCCAGGACATAAGCCAGACGCACAAGGTGGTGGCCCTGATATGCTCGCTCTCTCTCTCTCTCTCTCTCTCTCTCTCTCTCTCTCTCTCTCTCTCTCTGCTTGAAAATGAATAAATAAAATATTTTTAAAAGAGAGAGAAATGATAATTATATGCTTATGATAGCATAAAACATCAAGAAATTCTTCAATTTTGGCAAGACTGAGGTGAACTTAGAAGTTTTGCAAATGTCTCATGTTAATAAAACCAGAATGCAAAAATACAGAATGTGTGTGTGTGTGTGTGTGTGTGTGTGTGTGTGTGTGTGTGTACAAAAGTGAAACTTAAAAACTGAACATTCAGGCTGGAGAGATGGCTCAGCAGTTAAGGCACTTGCCTCCAGTGCCTAAGGGCCTGGGTTCAATTCCCCAGTACCCATATAGGTCAGACCCACAATGTGGTGGCCCTGGTGCTTTCTTTTTCTTTCTTTCTTTCTCTCTCTCTCCCTCTGCTTGAAAATGAATAAATAAAATATTTTAAAAAATGAACATAAAGTTTTATTACATAACATTATTTTAAAGATCTCAAATATTAAAATTATCAACTGTTAAGTGTATAGATTCTCCATTTAAAAGTATTATGATATAGGGCTGGAGAGATAGCTCATAGGTTAAGGCACTTGCCCACAAAACCTAACAACCAGAGTTTGATTCCCCAGTATCCATGGAAAGTCAGATGCACAAAGTGGTGCATGCATCTGGAGTCGTTTGCAGTAGCTAGAGGCCCTGGCAAGGACATTCTCACCCGCTCTTCTCTCTGTCTGTCTCTGCTTATAAATAAATAAAAATATTTTTAAAAATATTATGATATAAAGACCATTTATATTCTAATATGTTCTTGTTACCACAATTACATATTTAAGGATTTTAACTCTTAAAATTTTAAAATAAACAAATGCTAGTAATCATATTTAAGAAGTGATTCACTTTTAGATCATAAGTCAGAGACACAGCCTATAATTATAAAAGATAATCCTCTTTCTAAAAGTAGGGTAGATACATATTCAAATAAAGAAACACTCCTTTTATTTATATATTGCATCAAGAAACATGTGAAAATGCTAGTCTTGAATTACATAATTCATCATAATCTTCCATATTCATTCGAACAAGCATATTGTCCCATCTTCTCCTTACCTCTGCCTTGTACTCCTAAAAGCAAAATATGGTAGTTTAAGAAAGAATTTATTTTTGTTTTTTTAAAAAAATTCTCTTGTTTTTAAAGAATTTGGTTTTTAAATGTCTTTGGAAGCTTTCCAAATACTGTGGTTAACTATTAACTACGGGCAGGTGAAGAGTTCTTTCTGTTCAAACATATATTCTATTGAAGATGAAGAATGATATGCCAAGGGTAATGGAATGTATCAAATGGATTTTAAAAAATATTTTTATTAATTTATTTGCAAAGAAGAAGAGAAGGAGGGAGGAAGAGAGAGAAAGGGAGAGAGAAAGAAAAAGAGAGAGAGAGAGAGGAGAGAGGGAGAAAGAAAGGGGAGAGAGAGGGAAAGAGAAAGAAAAGAAAGAGAGAGAGATGGAGCGAGAGAGAAGAGACGGAGGGAGAAGACACTACAAGGGCTTCTTGCTACTACAAATAAACTATAGATGCATGCGTCACTTTGTACATCTGGCTTTATGTAGGTACTGGGGAATTGATTCCAGGCAAGCAGGCTTTGCCAGCAAGCTCCTTTGACCAATGAACCATCTCCCTAATCCTGGAATGGATTTTTAAAGGCTCTACCCATCCATTCTGCTTATAAATAAAGACTGATCTTCAAATTACTTCAAATTATCATATATTAATTTTCTTTGTAATTCAGTTTTTAAAATCAGAATTTGAATATAAATTTAACTGTTACAAAAGGCATAGGCTCTTGTCTGCTTGTTTCTGAGTTCAGCATAGCTAAACATAAGTATTTTAAAGTGAGAGTTAATATTTGATAAAAATTATGTGAACTTGAAGTTAGAATAAAACATCAAAGTAAATAGCCATTATCTCAAGTGTTCAAAAAGTTCATAGATTTCCTTAGGCAATATCATGATAATGAAAAATTTAATAAAACTTGAGTAACAAGGAATCCTAACAATACTTCAAGTTTATGGAAGTTACACATCGTTGTGGTATTCAGTTTCATCTTTCTCAAATTCCTCATTTATCATCATTAATTCCACCATGATCTCACAAATCCCTGTGTCTAATTAAACACTGAACACTCACTTAACTAAAACACTGGCCTTAAATATACGTTATAAGATTTAGCAGCTGTCTGAAACTGGTTTCATTGTCAGAGGAAGAGAAACATTCTCAGATTATGTTTCATCCTGTGATAATTTAACCTTACTGTAACTTTGCTATTCAGTACAGAAAATGCGAGTCTTCATTTCCATAGTGCCAATTCATAAGAGGGTGACATCAAACCATGTTTGTTGAAAAGTATGTTGTTATGGTCAGTTTTTTTACTCCCAGTTATTTATTATTCATTTTATTGGTATTTCTTCTGATGATTTAGTACAGGAAATATTTTGTGTGTGGCTAAGATAGACCACTGAACTCGTTGAATTTTAAGAAGACTCTTCTTTGATAATTTGTGTGCTACCTTATATTTATGGTGGTAAAAGTGGACCCTGAATATTGAGACAGATCTCATTATATTTGGGGGCTCATTGTTCAATAGTATGGGTTAGAAAATTTGTGACTTGAAATAGAAAGTATATTTTTTTTCATAGTGAAGAGTGGTAATATTTTAACAAATATTGGGATATTGGAAATATTTTTTTTAGTCTTGAACATTTGCATTCCAAAATTTAGGCATCTAATGAACAAAACCATTTTCTTTTAATATTCAGAGGCATAAAGACTATGGGTGAGATTTTAGTACACAGTCGTGGATTTATAATTTTGCATAGTGTATTGCTTTATTATAGTTTTGGATCTTGTTTACTACCTATCTTAGATCTACTATTAGACTCTTCTGCATATCAGTGGATTGATTTCTGCCTACATTTTTATTTTATTCTGATTACAATAAAATCACTACCTCCAGCCTAGGCTTCTATCTTAAAGGCCAGATCTGTCTATTTCGTAATCTCGCATAACTACCTCAACAAAACCCAGGCCATTAACCTCTCCGCATCTTTTCTCCTTTATAGTTAGTTAACAGCATCCTCATCTACTCAGATTTTCTTGAAAATCTTTGGGAGTTATCCAAGATTTCCAGGTCATGCTAACTTCCCACTCAGAGTGGGGAAGTTTTGCCAATTTGATATCTAAAATTTTATCTTGCATATCCTCCTCAACTGTGTTCTCACTCTGCCCCTCGGGATCCCCCTCATCGTCCTTGACGTCTCCTGCCTGATCCATGCACACAGTGCTCACAGTTGCTAACACGCTCAGACATCAGTCTAAAAATGTAAAATCGCACCAATTCATGCCAATTCTTAAATGTATTCATTTGTTCTTCACTGTTCTTAAAACTTAATTCAAAGCAGTTAGTATTGCATGCAAATCTCCTATGGTCTGACATATGGTTACTTATCTTCCCCTCTCCCACGTCTAGTCTACATTCCAAACAGGTCACCATATAGTATTTTTCAAGTATATAAAAGAGTGATTCTATAAATTGTAAAGCATATTTTAAATAATTTTTTGCAACTGCCACAAAAGTTGAATTTTCTTTTCTAATAAGAGTAGACCATGGAAATAGGCTCCAGGCAAGGCAACGTGGAAGACAATTATAAGGCAAACCAGGCACAAAGGTTGTTTCTGCCTCCCTATTCCAAGTAACTGAAACCCAAACAGGTTCAGGCTTGTCACTGGAAGCTTTCCTATTTTCTTCCTGAGTCCAGACACATGCGGTTTTCCCAAGTCTGGAAGCAGTTCTAAGCTTTGGTATTGTTTTATTAAAGTGGTATATTTTGAAATATGGAATAAATTATTGAAGATGGAAATGACATATTCCAGCAATAAATTAATTGGATGGCAATAAGTTAATGAGGAAATAAACTTTTCGATGACTCTGCCAAGGGCACTGGTACAGAGAGGCTCGCTACAACATATCCATAGAAAGAAGCACATGCAGGTACCTCTGGTTTCGACCTTCTCACATCGACAGACAGACAGACGTCTGTAATTTATAAAACTGGATTCCTTTTTATGCTTCCCTTTATTTTTAGAATACTGACTTGTCATGTAATATTCCTTAGTTTAACTAGGATAGTGTCATCCTTCGAGAAGGACAGCTATAGAATTCAGGCAATGTCCAAGTTTACCTCTGTCATTTACACCACAACTTACATCTCGTGGACTGACTAGACATCATGCAAGAATTCCTGTAGACCTGGTTTGTTAAATGTCTCCTTAATCCTGCACTTTCATCTCTCCTGACTCTTGAAACTTTCCTACAGTGCTCTATGCCGTCTTTATCTTTCTTGCCAAGAAAGTGCAATAGCATCCTGGTTAATATCTGCATGTCTGTCCTGCCTCTCCTGCACCTTGTCGCCTGCAGTCCATCAATATAAATCACAGTGTCAAACTTCTCTTCTGGATTGACAAAACTAAGAGTCCTTATTTTGCAGACAAAGTGCAGCTTCATCTGGCTGCAACTTCTTATGTATATCTGTCAACTCACTTCTGTTTATCACATAATTTTTACTCTACCACAAGAGAACTTCAGATCTGTCCCTTTCATCCAAACATCAGGCTGTTTTGTGCTTCTACGTCTGACTAATTACTCTTGCCTTAGTCATTATATCTCTAGTTCGTTAGCTAATGACATTTTTATTTATTTAAAAAGTATTCATGAACAACCAACAGCAGACCAGCCTCAGACAATGCTGATTTTCAAGCTGTGTTCCTTGTCAGTCTAGTTTAGTCTAGGTGGGTATCATTTTTGCTCCAAGAAGGTCAGCAGCCAGTCCATCACTTTTCTTATATATAATCCAGTAAATGCCTCAGTCAAGCACATTGGAATGACATTTGATTATATTTTACCCCAGATACTGATGTCATCCCAAGTCAAGTTCATGGTTTATTGTGTACATCTCCTAGTTATAACAGGAACAAATGAAAACTAAAAATATAAGTTAAGCTTAAAAATAATATATTTATTTAATTTCAGATGTTCCCCATTTTTTTCTTAAGCTTACTTTCTTATTTTCTTTAAAACTGTTCTCTATGTCTCTTCCCTCTTTAACATCGGGAAATTTTAAAGTCTCTTACCTAGAGCAGTCATTAGAGCATTTTCCATTGCCTAGCTTTTTGGTGGATGTTGGAAAGAGAGCATTTAAAAAGGGAAGGAGAAGAAATGATCTATAGAGGAGAATGCTAAAAAAGCAACACTTGAAAGGCAATGTATTCTAATGTGAGAGGAATTCTGAGTCATGAGTAGGAATCAGATTCTTGTCCTTTGAGACTCTTGAGAAAATAACAGAAATCATACCTTGCAGTTAGACCTTCAAGGTGTTCTCAATCTCCCCAGTAAATTTAGAGTCAGGGAAGCACTTAACCCAGGCCTTTCATTACATAATAAAGAAACTAATGAAGCTGGAGAGATGACTCAGCAGTTAAGGCACTTTCTTTGGAAGCGTAATTACCAACTTTGATTCCCCAGTACTACTATCACCAGATGCACAAAGTAGTGCATGTATCTGGAGTTCATTTGTAGTGGCTGGAGGCCCTGGCATGCCCATTCTCAATCTCTCTTTCTTCTTGCAAATAAATAAATAAAATAAAAAGGAAATAAATTCAGATAGAGATTGCCTAGTTCTTTGAGCTAAGGATGCACATTCCTGAGCACATATGCATTCCCACGTGCATAAAACATGTTTATATAAGGCAGCTCACATCTGCATGAACAAGCAAGAATTCATGCACAGAGAACTATATCACACACATGTCATATATTCAGACACACACACATTTTACTATTACTACTACTGAGTTTATCATAATTGTGATCTTGCTTAGAAGAGACCCGAAAGAGATGAGAGTAATAGAACATTTAAATTCACAAATAGGTTGGCAAAAATGATTTCTATTCTGCATTTGCAAATTTTTTTATGGTTTTTATATTTCAAAAGTTTTAAAGATTATTTTTTGCCTCAACCTGTGCCATGATACTAGAGCAGAGATGTGAGCAACTGCCAGTGGATGTCACCAAGGATGGTGAACTCTCAAGTAGTGTAACTACAAAAGAAGATGCACAAGAGTAAGGGTGAGTCTGTCCAGAACGAAAACAGGACAGTCCAAAAAAGCAATAAAATCAGGACAGAGTCCAGTGATCCAGTTAGTAGTGTGATCAAATGATAAGATTTGTAATGATAATTTACTGTCCCAACAATTGGGCTTTGTGTTGACTTATTATCAGGATCAAGGATCATGTTACCTTCATAGCATAACATTATAGCAGTTTCCTCCTGGATTACTCAAATCGCTGTTTACTCATTCTCTCTCTCTCTCTCTCTCTCTCTCTCTCTCTCTCTCTCTCTCTCTCTCTCTCTCTCTCTCTCTCTGATTGCTGGGATTCAGAGATGAACTCAAATGGCTAAGTCTCTAGATGTATTGCTAGTACTATGCTCTTCCCTAAAATACTACATGAGATTTCCAACGGAGGAGGGAATGCATCTGTGTGAGTGCTTTGCTTGTATTTAATTTTCCTAGAGGTCTGTTGTATCCACTGATTGAGCAAATCTTTTTGGGAAATCTATATATGGCAAAGTGCCTGCATGGAATGACTCACTATGGCTTGCTGATGTCCCAACAAGCTTTCCTACCTTCTATTCTTTCTTTGCATCCTCCAAAACCATATGTCACACATACACTTCAATGTCCATCTTTCTATATCCATTTAGAAGTTGCAATCACAGGAGCGCACAACTGATGAGAAAAATCTGACAAGAATGAAAAGCAGCCAATCACGTGACCTCCTGCCTGCCTTTCCACAGTGCACCTTACTATATGATATTTGCTCAGACACACAGTTGCAAGCAGGACACCCAGAGCCACTTCATCTGTCATTCCAGACAAATAGATAACAATGAAAGGAGTAAATGGGTAAAACAAAGACAGTCACAGTATGCATTTGAAACATTTGGCCTGGAGCCTGTGAGTTTTATCATCAAATGAGACCTGGATGCCCAACATTTCTTATTTTATCTTGAGGGAATCACAACTTCTCATGTCATTAGAGACTTCAGAGCAAGGGGGAATCAGAGGTTCTTTCATTAATGATTCAAGTTATAGAAAACTGTTAGTTTAGATAATGTTGAAGATTCAAATGGAATGAATAGCAATTTGCACCATACACATGTTGAAAAGAATGTTCCTTTCTTCTAACAAAATTTACACAAAGATTTGCTTGTTTTCTATACCACTGTTATGTCATAAATAAATATTAATACCTTTATAGAGCTGAACATATTATAGTATTAAAAACAAAAACAATCATATATATGGCTTATAGGCATATATTGCATGAAAGGTTATGGTAATTTTAAATCCCTATAGAATAATGTATGTTTAAATTCAAGACCAAATAAACAATCTTTTTTTCAATTTAAGAGCATTTTGCAATGAAATTCATTTCGTATGCATGATTTTAAGTATAAATTTGAGCATGAATGACACAAAGAACCATCGACATTCCATTTAAATAACTTCCATTGTACATCAAAAACCATATGCTTATGTTATTTGTGTCTAATCCATCAGGGAATTGTTTACGATTTACTCCAAGGATAACAGATAGGCGAGCAGTGGCACCTTGCAGGCTGCTTGTAATATTTAACAGCTTTCCTTGATTACTCCCTTTTCTCACATTTCAATCCAATTTAATTGAATGAATATTTATTCTGCATCTATTAACTTCAAAGATGTATAATGCAGAGTCATTACCCTCCAGGGGTTAACAGCCTACTGGGGGCAAAAACATACATACAAAATGATTTTTTTGTATGTGACAAGTGAGACATTCTACTTTTCACTGAAATGCTGTAAAGATATATGGCAGGTGGTAACTACAAGGAGAAAGAGGAGAGTCTCCTAGTGTTCATGGTACGATATGCCACTTGGAGTAAATCTTAAAGAAATAGATTTTAGTTTTATATACATACAACATACTTGCATGATCATTTATATTAACTTTTCTTTTCCTTCACCATGGCTAAGCATTTATACTTTGTATCTTTTTTTCTGTCCCTTTACTGTGTCTTTCACTTTACTTTCTTAATTCAATACACAAATGGGAACTATGTTTTTGTATGTCTGCCAAGAATGTAATTAAGGAAGGCCTCTGTTTCCTTTCTTTTAAAGTTATATTTAAAAAAATGTTTAGAGGGTAAATTAAATAAATCATGATGCACTCAATGATCATATAATATACAGTCATTAATAAAGAGGAAATGGACAATATGTTCACTTAGGAAGATATCTATAATTAAAATAGTGAAAAATTTCAGAATTGCACAGACAGTATGAAAGAACTATGTGCCTATATTAATATTTCTGCTTATGAACATAAAGTTGGAACCTGAAAGCACCAAAATTTTAGCAGTTGCTAATTTTAAGGGACATATCATTTTCTATTTAATATGACACTCTATTTTAAATAACTAACTCCACAAAGTTCCTATATTGAAAGAAGTATAATGTTTGCAACATATAGTTTTCTCCACTTTAAGAATTGTAAAATATTTTATTGGAAAATATTTTGATATCATCATACAAACTACTGAAAAATACCGTTTCTAGTAGACTTACATAAAGAATTACTTCTTTTTTATTATTGCTGTTATGCGAAAATTTTAGAAAAATGTCAATTATTAAAGAAAACTAAATATCATAAATTATCTAAGTATAAGTATTTTAAAGTGAAATACTGGGAATAGAACTCCAACAGGTTCATGCTAGGCAAGCACCCTATTACTGAGGTATGATCTGAGTCCCAAGTTCAAATTCTAAAACACTCATACCCCAGGGGAGTTATAACATCGCGTTTTGATCTATGCAGAGACCGTATATTACTAGCACTAAAACTTAAAATAGCTTTCTCCAATCAGAAGGAAGTTTCCCTTTCTTTTGTCAATACATCAAAAACGTCAGCAATAAAGCAAATTGAGAATTCTGACAAATATAGGACTTCTCTGAGACCTGATGAACATTTATAAGTCAATGTAGGAAGTGTTCTCTGCAACTACAGCAGACAACACAGGGCTACAGTAGTTGCAATGGACTTCAGAAACTTGATCATTTCTCTGAGAATGATGCTGTGTTTCATCACTGTGGCATCTGCAGCCAAGAACTGATGAGAAGGAATCACATGGGTTTTTTAGGTAGTTTAGGATGTTAAAAAAAAATCCTCTAATCCCAGCAGTCAGGAGGCAGAGGTTGGAGGAGCCTGGGCTGGAGTGAAGTCTACCATTGCAATCTCCACTTTTATTAGAGATCAGAGACTCAGCTTTCCTCTCCTTAGCTCTTGATTAAAGGAATCACCTAGCACTGTTTTTCCATAAATAACCATAGCCCCTCCTGGAAGGGAGTTCCTTTTCCTATAATTTTTAAAAAATACTTTTATTTATTCATTTTCAAGCAGAGAGAGAGAGAGAGAGAGAGAGAGAGAGAGAGAGAGAGAGAGAGACAGGGCTGCCTCCTTGTACATCTGGCTTATGTGGGTCCTGGGGAATTGAACCCAGGGCCTTAGGCACTGGAAGCTAGTGCCTTATCCGCTGAGCCATCTCTTCAGCCCTCCTTTTCCTAGAATTTAAATCTGATTAGGACATTGTGGTTGGTTAAGCTCAGCCCCAAAACTTGGCTTTATGTCTGGCCTCTTCTTGAGCCAGCCACTAGCCCAGAACATTCAGCCTGAAGGTAAGCCCACCACTATAAGGTTATAAGTAGATGCTTACCAGGTGGGCAGGGTTCCTTTTTCCTGGCTGTTCATGTCTCCTGAACTCCTAGGTTCCTGACCTGGAAAGCCTCCCTTATTCCCCATGGGCTAGCTTCCACTTCCTTCCCTTCTCATGGCATAAGCTCTCTGCAATTTCTTCTCTTTCCTCCCTAAATCCCCTTCCCTTCCTCAGTTCACAGACCCTTTCTCTCCCTTTCTGAATAAAAACGTGGATGTTTCATAAATTATCCTTAGTCTTATTTATCCAATTCTTTGGTTAAAAGCAGACACAAACTCAAGATTTGGAGTTCAAGGTCTGTTCTTGAACTCCCAGCACCCCATTCTTCTCTGGTACAGAATCTAGGGGGAAAAAAGCAGCCCTGTGTTTTCACCAATTGCCCTTCATTCCCCATGGCCTCCCCAGCAGCTGCACATGACATTCTGAGCTCAACTCCGATGTCCTTCCTCCAGATAATCAAAGATGCCGTGTCCTTTCCCTTGAGAATCCAGGAGTCATTGTACAGTGCCCCCCAGACATTTTTTTTCCATTTCAATTTGATCCTCATTGCAGCTCAGTGAGTAGATAAGATTGATGGAACTACATGTACTTTATCAATGAGGAGACTGGATCCTTAAAGCCACATTTTGTTGGCCAAAAGACTCCTGGGAGATGAGGAAATTACAAACACACAGGGAGCCTAAGGAATCATTAACTCAGGTATAAATCAGTGCAGCCGACCTTCTCATTTTTATAGGGACATTCTGACTCCTGTCACTCTATTAGCTTCATGATATTGTTCTATCTTTGCCCATTTTTTGTTTCCAATCTGTACTGTTTTGCTCTTTTAGGCCTGAAACCGTCTGCCCTGAATTAGCAAAGAGGTGCTAGAATGTGGGAGTGGGTGTGACCTACATCTGAGCAGTCTGCATATGATTCACCACAATTAAACAATTTGGATCGAAATAGCTGCAATTAAGTTATTATGAGAGAAGTATTTACTAGACTAGAAATTCTAAATTTATCTTCATGGACACCCTCATGAAGAAATAGACCGTATTTCCAGTATTTTGAAGTAAATCAAATAGTGTAGAGTCATCAAATTAGCATTTGTATCGTTAAATTATTAAAAACTCCTTTAATATATGGTTATATATTTCTTGAAAATATTTATCTTTCAAATAGCAATGAAATATAAATTTATGGTCACAGTGTGTGTGTGTTCATGTGTGTGCTGATTATATACATGTATATATATATATATGTATATAATCATCAGTGTATGTTTATGCATTGTTATCTTCCTGATATACAGAAATTATATACAGTATGTCAAGTTATCATAAAATAAGAAACATATACATATAAAATTTTGTCTACAGCAAAATGAAGTGTAATAGGGAAATTCCAAGTGGCAAATACTATGCGTTGGACCAGTTGAAGTTTAGCAAATCAGCAGAGATCATCCTCTGCTTAGTACAGGCAGCTTCAATTTCATCTATATCTAATAAGGAGAGTCAGCTTTGAAGCAACTAGAAGTAACAATATATTTTATAATCAGCAAAGATTTTATTTCCTTACCTTGTAGTTGAGTAAAATGTTCTCTGATTAGCCTTTAAGGACAACCTGCAAAAAAAAAATAGAACTTTGATGATATAAAGACAAAAGATTAGGACATCTTTAATATGGTTATAAATATTGAATGTTGTGCTTTATTTGTTGGGTAACCACCCACTGACTCAAGTATCATCTGTTGACTGTTCACATACACGTGAACACTGGTAGTGAGACTTCGCAGGAATGGCAGGATGGAAGCCGGCTGAGCAGGTTTGTGCTCCATCCAGTGTGAATAGAGAAGTTAGGACTCTGTTCTCCTCCCTTACTAGCCAAATGAGTAAATTTACTACTGACAATTGAATAAATTGATAAAGGTGAAAAGCAAAAAGGAAAGTCACACCATATTTATAAGATTGTAAAAATCCAAAGAAAGTCAAACTTTAAAAAAAGAAATAAGTACAAATTTTATAGCAACATTTTACAATCACTAAAAATTCTGTTATGAAAACTTTGTAATTTATTCTATGAGTATGAGAATTAAGTCTGGAATGACCCAAGTTCTGAGTTTTAGGGATGTCTTAGAGATCTTTTTAGCATATCAAATTTCTATCAGGAAATTCCAATGACCACCATGTCTTAAGAACTAAAAGTTAACTTCAAATTCAATTGTCCCAACTATCTTATTCTTCAGACAAATAAATCCACTTAGCTTATGGAAGAAGTTTGGATAAATTTCTTTTTAACCCCATCTTCAATCCACGAAATAGGTTATTTAATGCTTTACACTTCCCAAGGCAGAAAAATGGAGTTGAATCCTATGTCCAGACTCTTCTAGGCAATAATGAAGCTACTGCATTGCTCCCTGAGTAGCACTGACTCACTTTGAAAATAACTGATCATTCGTGATTCTTCAATAGCAATATAATTTAGCTAACATTTCATAATTTGTTTATGCAATTATTTTCAATAATGCACAGTAATCTTTGGCCCAGTTCGTTTTTTTTTATTAACCACTGCATTTACAAACAGTAAGATAACAAGAGTCAACATTACATAAGCAGAGATTCTGCCCCTAACTATCAGGACCCAGAATTCTAAGAAACTGGAAACTAACCAATAGCAAAATGATAGCCATGGACAGTTCTGATATGTGGGATTCTCAGGAGCAGATTGTGTGTGCCACTCAGGAGGCTCACTGTATCAGTGAGATGCATCTTTCCTGGCTGGACAAAACCTGGTTAGTTCATGTTTCTTTTGCAGAATGTCAAAGAATGAGTATATCAAGTTTGAAGTCATATCAGATAAAAGATGTTCAGAGAGAGAAATTTTAAAAATGTGAAGTTTAATTCACGAGAATTGGAGATCTATGCATCTGATTCAATGGGGCAAGTATCTCTATGAATATAAAATTTATTATTTAATGGTAAGATTTGTTTACTGAATATTGTTACTCCAGTTTTCCAGTTCTTACACCAATAAGAAAAAAAATGCACCAACTAATATCACTTATACCAAGGTTTGAAAAGTTGAACTCAATCATATTTAAGTGAAATAAAGTCAGGGAATGAATTATAAAGAAATGAATTCTCTGAAATATCTATTGTAAAGTTTTTATGTTCACATTCTTACATAAGAAAACATGGTGATATTTCTGAACTTATTTTCAGATACACAAGTTTATTGATACATATATACACACTTGTGAAAAGATATATTTATGTTTTATTCTACCAAATACAGTTCACACTGAATATTCTGCTAATATATTATCACTTTATGTTCTCAAATATCATTGCAAATAAACACATTTGTAGTTTTCAACGTGACATAGAGGATTTCACTGAGCTTCATTTAGCTTTGGGCACTATCCTTGGTCATTAACATATAGTAATTAAAACTAATAAATACTAATTTCATTTACTAGAATTTATGGCAAATTCTAATGTGAAAAGTAAGAATTTTCAGAGTTATTGAAGAATGGAGAGATGATATTAGTAGTTGTTAATGTAAATTGCCTAAAACTTCCCTGTTCGCCTCTTTTGTCCTACAATGAAGAGAGCATTCCTGAAATGCTACCAAAAGCGTATAAAATGTCTCACTTTATCAAAGCATTGCAAAGAAAATGAAAGATATTGTGTAACACATTCAAGCGTTTGTGATGAACTGTTTCCATTACTTCATTAGACAAAGATCACAACACATTTATATGTAAAGAGAGGAAGTTACTCACAGTATTTCAGACAGAAGTAAAAGTAGACTTTACTATTTCTCCCCAAAACACATAGGAACCAACATCTAGGGAATATCTGTACTGCATCCATATCACCGATGTGAAGAACTTTTTTATATAATGAAATTTGAAGAATTATTTTGAATATATTTATAAAAGTCAATATTTTAAATTGTCTTCTAATTAGGCTGGTGATATCTGAACATATAGATCTGACAATTTAACTTTAGAAAGACCATAAGTTAACATGCATTCCACAATATTTAAAGTAATGTACCATTTTAGTACCACAGATTATTTTCACCTGCCACGTCTTTAGAATTCAAATCAAGGAATATCTGCTAAGCATTTCTGTTCACTTTCTAACATGCATTTCATTCTATTTAGCCAACAATGAAAAATAAACACAACAAGATTAAGAACTAAGACTCAAAAAAGTACCAAGTTTTCTTATGTTGGTACGAGGGCATGAACTAATTATTTTTTTAGGAAAAAATATATCTTTCTTCCTCATTCTTCACACACTCTATTTTCCTCATTATTCTAGAATTTAAATAGCCTAATACTACAATGAGAATCCAAGTGTAGGGTAAGGCAAGAGTTACTGTTAATCTCAAAATCTGGGTATCTTTTAATATTTATGTCAGGAAGTTGTGGTTTACTTAATAATTACACACAGATTAGTCATGCAAGAGTGTAAGGCACAAAGTTTTGTAATGTCACTCTGTAACAATGTTCATTTCAAAACTATTAGTCATATCATCCTTCAAATTATTAAGAAGGCACTTGCAATTTTTCAAGAGGTACAGATTCATTGTGTGGTGATAAACGGTTTGAAAATAGGATGACTTCAGCAGTAACCTCATGTCCAAAAAATTTGATAAGGCCTTTGCCTCACAAAGCCTCTGTTGAGGAGAGAGATATGACTTGTTTCCAGCCACACGGATTGATCTCAAGCAATCATGTTTGTTTTGTTTTGTTTTTCCAAGTGACAGTTGGAACATGCCCATGAGGAAGGTTCTAGAGGTGTTCTTAAGCAACTTGTAGTGTTCCAGTGAGATCTTGTCAGCTGATAGAAGAATAACACTCACGGCATCCCATATTGTCACACTGTCACGCTCAAGGTAAGGCAGGGAGTAAAAAAAAAATCTCCATATAAGTAAATGTGTTGTATGATAAAACCATAAAGATTCAGAAAATAGAATTTTTAGTCAGGATTATATCATGAATAACAAAGTAAGTTTAACTTAATTAGATAAAATCACACATACTCATTAGGAATATATTTTATGCATGAAATTTTACTACAAAACCTGAGTTCATTTGAGAAAATACAAAATAATAATAATAATACTTTTTCTTTTGTTTTGGTTTTTCAAGTTAGGATCTCTCTAGCCCAGGCTGACCTGGAATTCACTGTGTAGTCTCAGGGTGGCCTTGAACTCACGGTGATCCTCCTACCTTTGCCTCCTGAGTGCTGGGATTAAAGGCGTGCTCCACCATGCCCGACAATAATACTTTTGAAATCTTTATTAAAATAAAGATTTCTTGCTCTTGCTGTAGCTTACATACTAAAAGTAGTAGATAAATAAAGCTCTCACTTCCATGAGGTGATTGCTGTGGACAGACAGAATGCAGGGATATGAGAAAGCGAAGGCTGGGGTTATTCTTTTACAGAAACTGGAGATATCAGGAAGCTTAAGAAGGAAGAGAGACTAAACTTTCCCGAAGGCTACTATTTATTATTTTAATTTTGTTATTTTGGATATTTGCATCTTTCATTCTCCTTTGTGAATGTGATCATATGTAATTCCTGTGACATGATTTTACAACAAATTTTAGTTCTTATAATCCTTATAGTTGATTGTGAAATATCTGGAAAAATCACTAGAAGTATGTATGAATAGAAGAACCGAGCAGTCAAAGACAAGGGACTGAGGCTGGGAGATGAACCTGCTAAGAATGCTCGCTGTGTAAGCGTGAGGGCCTCCCTCTCAGGACACAGGCCACCAGGTTGAATTCCCCAAAACCCACATAAAATGCTGAGTATGGCCATGTGCTTTTGTAACCCCAGTTCATGAAGGTCAGAGACCAGAGCATCGCTGAGGCTTAGTGATGGACCGTAGCTGCAGGTTGAAGTGAGACACCATCTCAAGGAAAAACACGATAGAGAAAGATACCCAGTGTTCTCCTCTAGCTTCTGCATCTGTGTTCATGGGATATGAGCATCTGCACACACATGTGCACACATCACACACCTCACCTATGTCACTTATGTATCATAGTTAAGACTAAAACCTGTTATTTCCATTTAATGAATTTTAAACCCACACATACATAAGAAAGTTTCTTCAACTGTTAACATCTCAAAGCAAGTAAGGGGAAATGGCCATACTTTGACTGGGGTCCCTGTCACTGTTGAGCTTAACTAGCATCTGACACACTGGACTTCTTCCCCTGATGTCAATTTTCTCAATTGTTACCAACTACTATGACTATTACAACAGTATATGTTTCTACCTCTTAAAATGCTTCAGCGCATTTGTAATTTCTTATTGACAGTGAAGTTCTGAAGAAACTTGAAGCTGCATTCAGACAATGTAAAGCTATATGGTTAAATGCTCATGCCCGCTCATGGTGAGAAAGATTGCAGAGTCTTCAGAAAGGAAATCCATTTCTTTTTATATTCTATCATAGTTTCTTAAAAAAGGGACTCAAAGATTTTCCAAATCAATCCATCCTATTATTCACTTAAGGTTGACTATAATAAAAAATAAAATAATTGAAAATTGTTCCCTTATCTTGTAAGCTAGCATTCTCACTCTTTTTTTCCTATTATTTAATTCTTTATTTCTGGCCCCACTCCAGTAAACCAGCTTTATCAGTTTATAAAGATATTCTTGATATAATTATACCAATGTTCTGGTATTTGCATAGGAATATATGTGATTCAGTTAATTGCATATAAAACTCATCATTATCTTAAAAATATCTTATGAGTCTATAATTAAAAAATATAAATAGAAAATTTTTGACTGAAACAACACAAAAAGAAAAACTCTCTACTCTTGTACAATCCGTAACCCCCATCAATGGACTGAGGGTCCCTAGTGGGCTGGGGACAGAGAGGAGAGAAACGAGGGTACCATCATAAGACTTGCTCATAGAATGTACCTAATTATTGACAATAAATATGGAAAATGAGTGGATAAAATAGAAGATAAATTTCCTCTTGGATCCCTTCAGCTGGTCTCCTTCCCTCTGGTCACTCGGCTTCTGATTTGCTGGCGTATGTACTCTCTTACCCTCTGTATTTCTGGCCTCTTCTCATAAACTCTCTTTTTCCCACTCATGAATCTCTTCTTCATTTCAGAACCTACACCCACACCCCATATATAAACCTATGGAAATGAAAATCTAGGATCTGCTTATGAAAGGAAACATGTGATATTTATCTTAGTCTGAGTTACTTCATTTAACTTAATAATTTTCAGTCCCATCCATTTTCCAGCCTAATGTCATGACTTCATTTTAATTTACAGCTAAATAAAATTCCATACTACATATATCACACATATTCCTTATCCATTCTTCTTTGAGAGAAATCCAGGAGAGTTGCATTTCTTAACTATTGAAACAGTGTAGCAAGAACCATGGGTACACAAGTTTCTTTATAGGATTTAAGGATTTTAAGTTTCTTTGTACGTTTTAAGAGTTTCTTTAGTTAAATAAATATGTTAAATAATGTTTCTTTGGTTAAATAAACATGCTAATGTTCCAATATAAAGAAGAATAAAATAGTAAAAATGATACAGCTTAGATTTAATAAGCATGTTGGCTTTAGTTTTCTATTTCTTTCAATCTTAAAAGAAACATGACTCACTTATCTAATTTCTTATAATCATCTTTTCATGGGGTTTTCCTTGCTAATTAATCTACAATGATATCACTTTTCCATGTTCTTTGTCTACTTTATTATCTTTTTAGCATTTATAATTATTAGCTAACATAGATTCATCTGCTAAAAATGTTTATCTGCCTTTTGAGAATATGTTGCATGCTAAATAAATATTGCAGCCTATATTGATCTGGTACATTCCATTTCCCTCCCAAGCCTCCCCAAACATCATTGAAACTCTAAAGTCAATATGTGTGGTTTGAATATGTAGCTTTACCATGCTTTAATAACGAGCACCCTCAACAAAGAAACTGCAGTTTTCTTTTGTTTTTATTAGGCTGACATCATGTCCGTCATCCAAACTTCAACTGGAGTGTGACTTCTTCAGGCATCTTTCCCCATGACTCCAATTATTCCCTGCATATTATTGCTCAGCAATTGTGTTAATTACTTTTTTTTTACTTTGTGTGAATATGAAAGAATAGGCCTCTCTGTGTCACTGGATGACAATGGGAAATAGAAAGCCAAGTCACTTCTAGTCCCAAGGCCCAGGAGGGATTTTACCACTTGCTCTGACACAACATATGCTTTTCTAAAACCAACCCCAGACGATTTTCTCTGTGTGGGGACTTCTTGTCTTTTCTTCAGGATGAAACACACCTAGTCAGCACCCATGGTTGCCTGAAACATGCAAGGATATGGGTTGAGAAGGACTATAACCCAAGGAAATCCCCAGGAGCTGTTGGATGCTTTCAGGTTCTTAATAGGCTTAAGAATAGGTAAGTGATTAGATCAAGCTGAACACCATTCCACATGCCAGCAATTCATTCAGTCAGAAGCTGAGTGGTGAAGCAGCCGAGGCAAGGAGATGGGGGAATGTTACATCAGGACACCAGACCACTGAGTGAGGAGGAAGCAGGAGAGGTGATGTGTTTACAGAGTTGATCTGGGCATGGCTGATTAAAAAAAAAAAATCACAGCTTTAGCTCTATCAGCGACAGGATGTAGAATTGTTCTTGGGTCATTATCCTGCCCACTATATCATCTACCTTACAAGTAATCCTACCTGATAAATATATCTTTGAATGAACATGGACATTTGTATTTAGAGAACATTTATGCATACCAAATGCATAAACACAACCGCATTTGCGTGTAATATAGAATATTGAAATACAGTCTGTACATATATCATGAATCTATATGAACAAGTATGTGTAACTTCTGCATTAACTGATCTGTCTGGTATGTGATATGTGCTCAGGAATATGAGGGGAGTTTGGACTGAGCTACATCATGGTTTGGAGTGAGCGACTCCCTTCTGTATTCCCACACATCAACCCCATTATTTTAAACACGGACAAGGCAAAATATCTGAAAATATGTGTCTTATATGTGACATGTGAAAATAAATTTATGAAAATAGAACATAGAGGTGAGATACTTATGAGCCTGTCCAAAAATATTGTCATTACCTATTAAAGATATAATTTTCATTAGCTAATATATTTAGGAGTCTGAGGCATTCATACAGAAATCTAAAACACAAATTCTGATTAATTACATGGACTGGAGTCAGACTGTAATGAGCTAAAGATTAACCATGAGGTCCTTTTGAACTTTGTTTCAAGAAAAATAATTTCTCCTTTAAATATTTCACTCATTTTACACAGTGCTGGGTGTGTACCAGTTATTGTGAAAGTGTTGCCCAACATTGTGAAGGAAAATGAAAGTGTGTTTTAAGATGCCTTCTAGTGGGTTAGACAAACTTATAATTTTTGAAATGGTAACTGCAGAGATATAGTTAGGCCAGTGACATAAATTGACAATATTATGAATGGACTTTTAGAAGAACAGGTTTTGTAGTCAGCATCTCTGATTAAAATTAGGACCAAGTTGACTATGAATACATATGTGTGTATTATGTCATCAAGTTCATAAACCTTGTTGTACTTTCTTTCCTATGAACAAGACTTAGCACTAATAAATATAGTTGGTGTTAAGTAAAATTTTAAGATTAATTTGTCATTAATTTATCTAACCAAAATGAGCTTAAACTATCTCCACTAAATATCACAATTAATGAGATCAAAACATTACACTCTGTTACAAATAAGGCTCAATTTCATTTAAATATTTAAAATAAACCTAATGCATTCTAAAATGTTGGGACCTCAAATCAAAGCTCAGTTCTAAAGAGATTAGGATGCAAGCCCATTTTTGTCAAAACATACTCTTATATTATGGGAGAAAATGTGATAAGGGAAATGGAAAAGTCTGGAACTCCCAACTTCCAGTTTCCCTTGGATGGGAATGGCAGCCACCATGCTGGAGGGAGTTCTACCCCTGATGATTCTGTTCAGGGGAGAGCGCCACTAAAAGCCTTCCAGTAGTCTGCAAAAATGAAGGGGAAAATATTGCATGTCTTCTGACCCTAAATTTAAACAAAGAACTTCTCTTTGTTCTTTTTCTTGTTTAGAAAGGAAAATTAGGAAGACAATGTTGACAAACAGCAAAGGTTTGAAGTCAGGTAAAGATAAACATTAATATTCTTCTTTAAGTTCTCAGGTTTCCCTGAACTTATCCACAAGTTCTCAAATGATCATACACACATACACACAGTATTGCCATTTTGATATTTCTGACTCAAAATGTATATTCATTTGGGATTATCATAGAAATATGTAAAAATATTAGAATATTGTTATGAATAGGCTCTTGGTGAAAAAGGTTGAATTTTTTGAATACACTCAAATGCATTGGAATATTACCAATATGCTATTTTATTTACATTTGCTAAACCTGTCATTCATAGTGATTTCTACTTCCCCCAATGGTTGAAATACAAAAGGGGAACAGGGGAAGTTACCTTATCCATATTTTGTATTTATTACATGTTCATATATACATACTGGCTCTTGAGTTGAGTAAATTGTTCTAAGAATCAGTTTACTTTCATAAAGTAATGGAAAGTAAACTATGGGAAAATTATACGGCAAAAAAGCTCTCACAAAATTAAATTTAGAGTTTCATGTTAGGCAGCACAATGTAAGCAAATGTTTTTGTGTTGCAGGTATATAGCTTCGTATATGTAAATACATAGATACTCTGCACTAGGAATAATCACATTTATTCATTCATTTATTTATTTATTTATTTATTTATTTATTTATTTATTTAGAGGATAGGGAGAGAATGTGTATGTGTGGGGGGTGGGGGACCAGGGCCTGTAGCCACTATAAACCAACCCCAGATTCATGTGCCACTTTGTACATCTGGCTTTATACGGATACTGGGGAATCTTGGCCAGCAGGCTCTAACTGATGGACCATCTCCCTAGCCCAATTCTATTTTTTATAGCAGTTATGCAACTGTGATCATGAATATTAGTTCTAGTACGTTTCACATTTTGGAAAATTAGAAAAGGATGACCCTTCCAAAGAGACCTCCCCTGAGGAGTGTTCAGTGGTTTTTGTGTCCAAGCTCTTCCTTTAGACATGAGGAAATGGAGGTCTACCCAGTTTCACTGCCTCGTGTAAAGTGAATTAGAAATCCACCCATGGATTCCATTTCCAATGAGTGAAGAGTCTGGTTGGCAATTGTTTCAGTAGTGGGTGCTCTTGACTGCCAGGATTCCACTGCCAGTGACATTCTCCACCTGCCTGGCAAGTTGTTTCCCAGAGTCCTAAGGTTTCTCTACTGCTCACCCTGTCTGCTGTTTGCTTTGTTCCTCTGCCCATTCTTCAAAGGCCTGCTCAAATGTACTCCTTCTTAACGATGTCTTCTTTGGTCATCCCAGCTGGAAGTGATCTTTAACTACTCTGATCCGAGGGAGCAATGATCACATTTGGCCTTGTAATTCAATATGGCTTAGTAGAAGTGCATGCATGGTCTCCGGATTTTAGCAGAGAGTTCTAGTTTTCGTTGTGTTCCTCATAAGCAAATAAAACATGCATAGGTCAGCCAGCGTCTCTGAGCCATAGCTAAGGATAAGTCTAAGACTCTTAATTAAATTTCTTTTTAACCATCCAGCTGCATGGTAAACTCATTGCACGATCTGGATAAGTCAATTAATATAGCGAAGAGTTATCAAATATGTATTAAATATTTTCAACAAATTTTGCCAAGCTTTTCTAAAATTTGAGTGTCACATGGTCATTTGTATAACTGTATTTTCTACTTCCCCAAACAGAACATTTTCATGTGTTAAAAAATAGGCACAGCAGATAATCACAATTTATTATTTTATATTCCACGGTCCTATCATAGCTATGGAAGAAAATCAAATAGATTATTATTCTTATTGGACATTTTATTGGTAAATTGACAGATAATGCCTGACCAACTGCTATGTACTCCTTCAGCACTATCTATTACTGATGTTAATCCATTTTAAAACTGAAGTCTTATCCTTCCTCTACATATAATGAATTTATAACTTTTCATCAGGAATGCTACCTTTGGATTATCAATAAGCTGCATGTAAAATTCTGTTAAGTGAAATTAATTTGCGCTTTTATTGAAATGTTTACGCAGACTGAACAGTCTCAATGAAAAATATATCTTAACACGGCAAATAATTGCTCCATCAATAGGAGAGAGCATGCTTTCTACTATTCAATGCATTTATGAGTTTCTCTTCTCATATCAGTAATCATAACCACTTCGCTACTCAAAGCCACCTAATAGCTACGGATAAATTACAAATGGGTGTCACAGCATGGCACGATGCTTTGCATCACAAATGCTTCCACACTCAACCCCTCTGACTGTAAACCCCGTTTGATTCCCCAAAAGGGTTAATGCTCAAAGATTCTTTTGTTTTGTGACAAGTGTCATGTAAGAACCCTCAAAACCCTGATTTATCATTGCTCCTTTTTTTCTCCCTTTCTTTCCTGGTCTTATATTTTTTTAAGTGCTTGCAGTCCACAGAGGATAAGAAAAAGACATTTGAGGTGGAGAGCTGTGGAGGTGAGGGCGGGAGGGAGAAGGCTCTTTGAATCTTCTGACAGCGAGGTTTCCTTCACTAAGGAGCTCTCTGTGGGTTTCTGGCATTGTAAGTGTTTTGTCTGCTCGCAAGCGAGCAGCTGATGGATGGGGAAAATGTTCATTGATTTGTAGTGCCTGTGCCTCGGCCAAGCAGCGCTGGGAAGAGGAGGCACCCTCATGAATCTCTCCGCTATGCATATTTATATGCAGCTGCTGTTCTGCCAACCCTCCAGCGAATACAAAGTACTTGTGTGGCCACCAGTCCACACAATACAGTCCTGCTGCAGGCTCTGATTTAACTACTGTTTGGAAGAATAGACTTGGGGGGCGGGGCTCGGTGGGCTACAGACAGGAGAGATGAGCATGGAGTGGGTGAAAAGACCCTTGCACAATCCCTTTTTCTTAGTCAAGGGAATGCAACCAATGTGGGGGAAAGTGGGCAGGATGCTAATAAATGCTTTCCATGCATGAATCTCGAATTCCAAAATTGATTAATGGAAACCAAATCCTTTTCAAGATGGTGTTTTTCAGCGAGCAAAGCTTTGGGGC
This sequence comes from Zapus hudsonius, assembly GCA_004024765.1. Lineage (NCBI taxonomy): Eukaryota > Metazoa > Chordata > Mammalia > Rodentia > Dipodidae > Zapus > Zapus hudsonius. Next base: position 29,307 of record PVHP010000169.1, read on the forward strand.
TACATGATAATGATGTGGTTAAAATATGCTGGCACCATAGGGATCATGGAAATCATCATAGCTGGGAGTCTGGTGTATGAGAAAGTCCCTCCCCTGAGGAAACCGCAGCTTCAGGAGAGAGAAATAGATGAGATGCTATACTTGTGAGCAAGCCCGGATGGGGGTAGGCAGACATAAAGGATCTGAGAGCACTGAGAAGAAAAAAAAAGGTGAAAATGCAAAATGTATAAGGTTGAAAGACAGATGAGTGAGCAAGAGAAACGGAAGGGCTAGTGTGGGAACAATAGCTTTAGGCTGAGGTTTGAGAGCAGGAAGCTCAGACGACACCAGGCAGGACTCTGAGCTGGAAGATGAAATCAAGGTAACGAAATGAACAGAAATTTTTTCCAGGCAGGACACCATTCTTTCATAGTACATAACTCTACTTGGGAAATACAGATACATTGAATAGCATATAGAATTATCGATTCAAAATAATTCGAGGTATAGTGGGTTGAATGTAGGGTCTCACTATACCACTGACATAAAGCTGCAGCCCTAGGTTCTAAATCTTTGTGAAAGTTAACCCATTTCATCAGATTGCCATGTTTTGAAGGAAAATTAACTTATAAGGTTGGAGATTTTTACTTGATCAATAGAATTGAATTTCCCAGCATATAATTAAAGACAAAAGATATAATTGAAGACAAAATACAGGAGTGTTGAGAATATATGGGAAATTGAAAATCTTACAAACTGAACTAACACCTGCTATCAAATTATCTTCATTCATAAAGTTCCCAAGTGCAGATTCAGGTATACACTGTCAACAACATTAGTCCCTCAGGCATTGTGACACTGCTCATTTTATTATGAGATTAGAGCTCAGCTTCCAAAGCCTAAACTGTATCAAAGACACGTCAATGAAAAATCACATTCAATATCTGGATAATGTTTGATTCCATTATCAGAAATAAGCTTTATATTTTTCCACGTAGAACTAAAGCACTGATTCAGATCAAATTGCAACTGCTCTTTAGACCAGAATATAAAATGGCCTTCTTCCAAACAATTCTAATTCTCTTCGAGTTTTCTAGGCAACAAATCAAGCCCTATCTCCCAAGGGTTTAGGGAAATGGATTGAATGTTGAATGTTATAATGCCAGAGAATTTTCAATGCTGGTATTAGATTCTAGCCATTTAGTCTTATTAAACATGTCCAGATTTTTAAAACAATACACGGAACCACAAAATTGATCAGGAATTTCTCTCTTCTGGCACTAAACACCCTCCATGTCAATAATATTAAGATCTGGTCTAGCAATGTGCTCCCCCTAGTGCTGAGTCAGAGTAAAAATACCTTCAGAAAGAGCTCTATCTGACCTAATTTCTTTATTTTTCAGCCCCAGAGGTGTCCAGTAGCATATTTAACCATATAAAATATAACATAAACTTTTCATAAGTAGGAAAGGCATATTCCTTGTTTTGAATATTACCTTTTCATTCTTAAAAATAATTATACCTTTAACACAGTTCTCGTGTAAGGACAGTACATACATCAATTGTTAATGATAAAGCAACCACATTGTTAAAAGAAAGTTTCTGAGGTCACATATGAACACAATGTCTCTTTACCTTCTAAGCTGGTAGTTGTTAAATGTCATGGACCTGAGACTTGTGAATGATTTTCATAAAGAAACCAAACGTCAAGCTAAGGAAGGAATCAAATCACCTGTGATTAGAATGCATGGGCCAGGAGCTCTGACAGTGATGACAACTTCTGCTTCACAGCCTAACCAGAACATCTCTCCCCAGTCCCACTGAAATTTCTAAAATTCTGATTGTGTCCGTGTCCTAGTTTCCAGGGAACAGAGGCAATTGCAGAGGATTTCTATGATGATCTATTGTTATCATCATTAATGATCACATAGAACATGTATGATACCGTGGCTTGCATGCACAATACCTTCTATGAGAATTGTGGTGGTGTTTGCTTCTTTTAAAACTGAGCAAAAATATGAACTAAATTAGCATGTAGATGTCTGATGCTGGCTTGGAGTTTTTCCCTATAAGTCATGGAGTGGTGTGAAGGATCCTTATGTTTCCAATTATCCTGTGAATTCAATGCTTCAGACTATTGGACTAACTTTTGAAGGAACAAGAATAATGTCAACGAGATGAAAATATGTTGAGAAGCAATTCTGGTGTGGATCAAAATACAACTTGTTATTCTCACACTGGATCTGCTTGACATTGGGTGAGATGCTATGTTCCTGAACCAAAGTTCTTTACATATGTAATCATGAGCCTTTATAAAAAGTTCATTGCCAAGGTAAGAAAGGGATAAAGTTTCACCATTTAAGCATCCGACCAAGCCCACTGACAAGCTCCCTATGAACATGGTCATATCCAGAGACTAACAGTGTCTGGTGTTTAATGATATTAAGATTTTGTGAAAGCTATTCAGAGACATTTAAGGGGACCACACCCTCTGTTAAGACTTTCTGGATGATCAGTTATTTGCAAAGTTCAATCAATAAAAACAGTTTTTACTTGGCTTCCTAAATCCCAAGTAGGTTAGCTAAGTGAAATATAGTTGAGATCCCCCCCCCCAAAATGTTGGAAAATTAAATTTCTGTGCTAGAGATTTTACCAAATATAATCCATTGCAATTCTGGTAATTAGAAAATGTAGGAACTAAGAGCCACATGGATAAATACTTAATTCAACTTATCACACATTCTCCTGATGTTCATTTAGATATGAAAGTGTGGAAGAAATACTCGTGTGCATGGAAACATGAAGAAATTGTATTTTTAAAAATATTTTATTTATTCATTTTCAAGGAGAGAGAGAGAGAAAGAGAGAGAGAGAGTGCACCAGGGCCACCACCTTGTGGGTCTGGCGTATGTGGGTCCTGGGGAATTGAACCTGGGGCCTTGGTCACTGGAGGCAAGTGCCTTAACCACTTAGCAATCTCTCCAGCTCGAGAAATTGTATTTTTGATTTGATTTATGTTGTAGTTTCTTGGGTAAAATATCTATGTGTCTACCAATTCTAACAGTGAGAAAAATCTCTATGGAATACAAAAGAATATTTTTCTATTAAAAGTAAAACAGAGCAAATGTGATATGCTTGCAGACATTGTTCATTAAATAATGGCCTTCTGTGTTGCATATGTCATCATTTGTAGTAATATATTTATAGTCATGGCACTGTGACTCTCATTAGACACACAGGCTTATTGATTAGAGAAATCAAAAAATTGCAAACAAGGTCTGAAGAGATAGCTAAGGGGTTAAGGCACTTGCCTGCCAAGCCTAACAATGCAAGTTTGATTTCCCAGTACCCACTTAAGCCAGATGCACAAAGTGGTGTATGCATCTGGAGTTCATTTTCATTGGCTGGGAGTCCTGTTTTGCCCATACTCACTCTCTCTCTCTCTCTTTCTTTCTCTCTCTCTTTCTCTCTCTCTCTCTTTCTGCCTGCAAGTTAAAAAAAATCAAAACGCAAACAAAACATATGATTGTGAGGGAGCTAACAATTACACTGGGCTCAACTCTATGTTCATTCCAAGACTACCCTCAAGAATATTGTTCCTTCCTTCCCTATCAGAAACCCCAAAGCTCATGCCATCGTGTGTGTGTGTGTGTGTGTGTGTGTGTGTGTGTGTGTATGTCTGTGTGTGTACATATGTGCACATTTGTGAGTATGTATTACTTGGATCCATACCCAGGACTTGTACATGGTCGGCAAGTGTTCTAACACTGAACTATACTCCACAGTTTCTCTTATCATAGACCTTGATAACATTGCATGATCAAAGGAGAATTTGAATTGTTTAGATTAATAAGAGTAAGAGAGCAATTGTTAGAATGAGAATAAATTATGAAGCTTAACTTTCAGATAGGTTAACTAAATTAATATTTTAGATTGTTTCTATATATTCAAAATGTAATATGATCATGTAAAGTTCTCAATACTGTTTTGGAAAGCAATAAAATTGTAAATAATAAAAATGTCTAAGATAATAGTAAGAGTGACTTTAATGTTTAGTAACATTTTTGCCATTGAGTAAATATTATGAACATGATAGCTGTATATGTTTTCTATCACACAACTTAGTAAGGATGCATCCAGAAGAACTTGAACTCACCATTTTTTTCTTTATCTCCATAGGAAAACAAAATAAAAAAATAAAAAACACATTACACTATAGATTTAGAAGGCACTGCTTTTCATAAATCAGAAATAGCTAGTAACTAAGCTAATGCTTTAAACATTATTATAAGTGACCAAATTTAGTTCCAAAGTTGTTAAAAACTGCATTGGTGGTTTCCTGCTTAGGTTGTTTATTTCTAAAAAAAAATGATAAGTACAAAAGTTAGTATTAAGCACCTATGCACCAAATATGGCTCAAAATAACTAGTTCTTTAAATAAAAAGTTTTATAAAGACATTGTGCAAAGATATTTTGACTTTCTTTAAACCTGGATTTGATTATCAATGACCTTGCCTTGGGTCCAGACTTGAACAAATCATTGTTTATTAGTTGTAAGCAGAGAGCAATGTACTGGGAGAATTTTTATATAAACTCTGAAATGAATGTCATCCACATCACTATAAAACATCTGTTGAACTCCAAGAATATGTACTTTAATTAATATTTAAATTTTTAGAGAGATGGATAATTATCTGTAGAGTGAAATAATTAGCTTGATAACACTTTAGTCTTATGTATCGTAAATAACTGTACTAATATAGTAGCCAGTCCCTCCATGCCATTTTTAAACATGGAAATAAACATTTCTTTTGTTTAATATTACTTTCTGCTATGTATTATTTCTATTTGGATTTTTTTTCTGTTTTGAGACATAGTGGAAACTGACAAAATTTGCTTTCCTTTCAATGAATTCAGTTTTTTTTCCATTGTATAAAAATGACTTTGCTGAGAATTTTCCCTTAGAGTTGCTTTGGAAAATACAAAAATACTAATAGAGGTTCAGGAAACAGAAACATTACTCGTGGATATAAAATGACTCACTGATCAACTGTGTCCTGCTCTAGGGCAAGAATAATTTGCTCATTTTTCAAATTAATTCTCCTGACTTCTGCTTTGCTCATAATAGTATTCAATGGGGAATTCTAAAATATGGACAAAGAAGACTCTCCTCTCTCTCTTTCCCTCTTTCTATTAAAGTATATATATTTTGGATTTCAACAGATGTTTTATATATATGGAAATCGAAGGCTATATTTTTATCTAAATTGAAAATTAATTTTTTAGGGTAAATTTGGTCTGGGAAACTAAGATGGATTCAGTCTCCTTTCCAGCATCTCAGAGAGCCTCACCGATGACCTGAGGCAGAACACTTTCCCAACACTCTATATCTTTTCACTGCTGAGAAAATAAGGCCAACCTTTTAGTGGTCCCTCCACAGCTATAGCAGACTAATTTGAAGAAATGAATGCCAATGTGCAACATACAGACACATAGCATCAATCTGAAAGGACATATGAATAACCTCTGAAGTAGCACACCACCCTCTTTTTTATAATCGGGGATGATAAATAATTCACTTAACAGCTTCGCATGGAAACTCCCAGCCAAATGCAATACACACAGTGAAATTACCTGTCCTTTTCCTTTGTGTTTTGGGGAGAATTATGGGAATGGGTTGTTTTCATTCGTCAGTGTGCTTAGCTATTGGACAAGTCTAACAGCTTTGCTACTTTCCTCTGTTGAAACAGCTTGACACATTAGGTAAACCTTGAAATTCTTAGAAAGCCAGAATATTAGCACACACCTGACATTATCATGTGATTTTAGTATTTCACAGGTCTAAGAAAACCCCAAATATTAAAGCTTGGCTTCTGACTAGTGATTCTGTTACTGGAATAAATCAAATAGTGACAATTTTATCATATAATTTTTCAAATAATCCCTTTCATGTTCTTTGAGTTTTCTTCATCACTCATTTGGTACTAAATCTCTAGTTATTTATGAAATATATTGTAAAGTTATTGCAAATAAAGGTATTAAATAATCCCATTCCCTACTTCAGATATCTAAAGTTTTCTTTGACTTCTCTTGCCTGAGATAATGAGTCCAGAATTTAAGAAATCACTAACAAGGATGTGAATGTTTATTGCCTATTGACAATTCAAGCAGGTGTTAAATGGCTTTACTATGTGCCATTACCATAAGGTCACAATACTAAAGGACAACAAAAATAGATATAAATGCAGGTGAATAACAAACTAATTGGGAGAGAAGCTAAACATTTCTTAACAATTATAAATAGCTGTAATGCACTTTCTGAGGAAGAATTCCAGAAGGCAATACCATTCATAATGGTTATAAAAATACCTAGGAATAAATATACACAAAAACAAAGATGACTTCCACAATGAAAATTATAAAAACACTAATGAAAGATGGACGATACAAATAATTGAAAAAATGTCCTCTGTGTTAGTGTCTTACGAACATTTTTGTTGTCATTGTGTTCAGATTATTGATAAAATTTACAGACTCAAGAAAATCCTCATCAAAACACCAATGTTTGGAAAATTTTTTAAAAAGTCAATTAGTATAGAAGCACAAAATAACCTGAACAGCCAAAACAATCTGGAGCATAAAACTTCAAATCTTTAGACATCGTTTTTCCTATAGTCAAGATATTTACTGGCTCTAGCAACCAAGGCAACATATAAATTTCATAAAAACCATCAAGAAAAAAAATTGAAGAACAATGATACCAGAAATGAGCTTTCCCATAAAACAATTCTCAACACACACAAAAATATATAATGCACTTAAAATAACTTCTTCAATAAATGGTGGTGGAGGTGACGCAGAGTGTGTGTCTAGATTTAGAAGAATAAAATTTGAGCCCTAGCTCTTACCATTTTCAAAATTATATTCAAATTGAATAAGATCCTTAGAAACATATGTGTAAGAAATTAAACTATGAATGCATTAGGAGAAAATAGGGAAGACTTTCCAAGGCATTGGTATGAGCAGTAACTTTAAGTAAGACAAAAATGAAACTAGACAAATGAAACTATCATTACTTTGTTAAACTAAGCAGCTTGTCCACAACAAACAAAATAATCAACAGAGTTGAGAAAACCTTGAAATTGGGGGAAAATATTTATTGACTAAGCACCTAATACCTATAATATATAAGGAACTACAATATGATAAGTAAATTATATAATTTCACTAACTCTGATAAATTATCTGGAAAGGCAATTAATTATGGAAGAAATAACAATGACCAACAATAAATGAAAAAAGTTTCTCAACATCACTACCAATATATAAATGCAGATCAATGTTATTTCACACCAGTCAGAATGACTATTAGTAAAGACTCATGTATGTACATGTATGCACACACACAAAGAAATAAAAAAGTATTTCATATGCTACCAGTGGTAATATCAGTTCTCAATTCCTTTATGAAGAATAGTATAGTTGTTCCTCAAAACTCCAAAGCTAGAACTATTTCATTCCTGTTAATTTTCTAGAGAAAATGAAATCAATGTACCAGAGAGATGCCAGCATGCCCATGTTTATTACAGAACTAGTCAGAATAGGTGACATTTGTAATCAAACTAGAAGTCCAACAGTGGATAAATGTATAAAGACAACGTAAAATATATTGGAATGGAATATCTCTAGCTATAAAACAAAAAAAACATGTTATCCATAAAAATTGATGGATATGGAAGATATTGTGCTAGGTGAAATATATGAGACACAGAAGGACAAATATTGCATATTCTTTGTCACATGTGGGATCCAAAAAAAGGTTGATCTCAATGTACAAGAAAAATAGTAGGCTAGGTGAGGGGAAGAAGGATTTAGGGCAGAGTCAAAATATGGCTGCATAGGAAGATAAGTTCCAGTGTTTCAGAGCACAACAGTATGATTACAGTTCACAATAACCCATTATACAGCTTAGGAAGAACTAGAAAACAGAAGATCAAAGGCTCCAAAGAGAAAGAAATAATGAGATAGAAATGGTAATCATCCTAGTTAGATGAAACCTCAATGTGTATACATTTATTAAAATAACATTGTGAAATCTATAAGGTAATTATATTAAATAGAAAATAATAAAATTTGAAAAGGTATTGCTGGATATGACGTTTTCTTACACCAGTGTTTTTCCAGTAGAATGTTATAGCTTCCTTTCTCAGGCCACATCCAGATCTTGTAAAAATTCAGTGGCTAAGTACAAATAAGCTTTCAATATGATACACAGTCCATGCTCATTTTATGCAATTATGTATTTATGTACTGGATTTTAGACCAGGCTGGCATCAAACTTGTTGTGTAGCTGAAGATGACTTTGAATTTCTGGTCATCCATCCCTCAACATCCAAGAGTGAGAATTAGAGATAAACACTATCATTCTTATCTTGTTTATACAGTGCTGGAGATCAAAGCCAGACTGGACTCCAAATGCTAAACAAGCGCTTTACCAACTGAGTTTCTTCTTCATCCTCTTCAGTCAGGTTTTATTAGTAACAAAGAAAGAATTTAATGAATTCAATTATCATCATAAACATCAAAAATATATTTAAAAACAAGCCAAAATAATGGACTCTTCAAAATAGTAAAAATAAAATGAGCATTCTGTGGTTTCTTCAGCAACAGGGTTTTGCCTCTGGCCTGGGGAGGTCATTCAAGAGCTTGACAGAATTCTGTCTTGTTTTTGGAACCTCATGGGTCACTTTGGTCAACAGCTCAGTGAGGGAAGGAACCGGTGGCTGGGACCAGGGGTTGTCAGACTGATCAATTATTCACAGGCTTAGACTCTCTCCCCTAGGACACATGGCCCCTCTTGCCAGACGACGCCCACTACTTGCTCAATAGGTTACAGTATGCTTGTGAGGATTTTATGTTTTCGAACCTAATTTGGTTTATACTCATGCTTAAGCCATTCCCCTCCCCCTTCCCTTACTCCCTGATTCACAACCTCTCACTTCTTTCTACTTGTCTTCCTAGAGTTTACAGTTATCCTGGTTAAGGACCACATATGAGGGAGAATATGCAGCATTTGATTTTCTGTTCTTTTGAGTGTTCACTTAGTAAGATCTGCTGGAAGTCAGACCATTTTTTCCTAAATTTCGATATATCATTTTTCCTTTCAGCTGAGTAAAACTCCATCGTGTTAATATACCACAGTTTCGCTGTCCATTCCTCCATGGATGGGCATTTGGGTTGATTCCAATTCTTGGCTATTATGAATTGAGCTGCTATAAATAGAGTTGTACAAATGTTTCTGCATAGAGATGTGACATCTTGTGGATAGATGCCTAGTAAAGGGATAGCTGGGTCCATTGGTAGTTCTATGTCTATTTTGTTCAGGAGTCTCCACACTGCTTTCCATAGCGGTTGAACAAGTTTGCAGTCCCACCAGCAGTGAATGAGGGTTCCTTTTTCCCGCATCCTCGCCAGCAACGATTGTTGTTGGTTTTCTTTATGATTGCCATTCTGACCGATTAGCATCGAGAGACCCTTCAAGGTCCAGAATAGTATCCAGCCCCCAGATGGTAGTTAGTGCAGTGCTGGAAGGCATTGCACATGCTGCCAGGGGAAGTTGATCAACAACACTGGAGTAAACAGAGACCACTGGCATGAAACACAGACTGTGGCCATGAGTAAGCTGACCACACCTCCTATTGGGAGAGAACAGCGAACCAAGAAAGGAGCACTCGTGCAATGGAGGTGCCTGGGCCTAGGGGAGACAATCAACAGCTTCTAAATTCAGCCAAATATTCCACTTAGTATGGGGAAGCCTGTGACTGGAACTGGGGAATCAGTGCGATATGCACCATACTCTTGGGCTCCCAAGAAAAAAAGTGCTATGGGACCGATTGATGGGGAAGCTACTAAAAATAGAATCTAGGTAATCCAGAATGGTGTATGTTTGTTAACCTATACTGATTATCACTCACCGATGGATATTGTGTTTGTATTTTTCAGGATGCAGTGAGATAGCTGTGGCCCATCTAACCCTACCAACCAACTGTAGGCAGATAGCTGCGATTCCTGCAAGAGATGAGCCACCACAGTCATACGGTGGAGGATCC